>OW964825.1:27687643-27815143 GCA_943142095.1 Ophonus ardosiacus | reverse complement strand
CTCATGCGTAAGGAATTTTTGCATGAAAACGCTTGAAAGCCTGAGAAATCTTGGAAAAGCGTGAAAAAGCTTGATAAAGCTTAAAAATCAAGCCAAGCCAAAATTTTTTAAAACTTAACGCTTTCAAGTTAACCCAAGACTTTGTTACCATCATGCCCAAGACAAGCCTAACGTTAAAAAAAGGTTTAAGTGTCAAACCAAGATTACCTTTTTTATTTCAAGCCAAGTAGCTAAAACTAATCGTAATTTATATTTTATAAATCGTTACAACGGTACAACAACATGTATATATCGATATATCTGATTTATTGGTAGATATCAGCCTATTTTATATTGTAATATAACTGTTTATTCGATCATGAATTTTTCTATTAAATACGAGTATTATTAACAATTTTTTGGCAATAAACAAAGCTTCAAACCTAGTCCGTGTACCGTGTATTTCTATTAAAGTAGGTAGGTATTCAAATTTTTATATTTGCAAAATTTAATGTTCCAAAGGTTGAAAAATTAATATCTCTCGTTTTTAATTTTAGTTTCTAAAGGACTTTTAGAAAATATATTTCTAAAAATACCTATGAACTGAAGTTGAGAGACTTGTCGAGTCTTCAAGACTTTCTTGACAAGACTCAATGCTGGACTTACCACGTCTTGACAAGACTATACAAAACCAGACGACTTGGTCTTTCCACAACACGAGAGAAAGAAAACTGGGTGTGATTCCTAAACCACCAAGTGTGTCGCGACTTCAGAGGGATTTCGTAGTTCAGTTGGTTCAGTACCGGTAATACTGTGTTCAAATCCCGGCGAAGTCCATGAATTTTTCACAAAATATTTCTTCGTATTTAAATAATTGAATCATTCACGGTTCTGAATGTTATAATAAAACTGTATAAAAACAGTTGAATACATAGGTGCATTTATTATAGTTTATTCATATATCATCTAAATAATTTACACATTTCTATTATGAATTTAATTATAGATATTATGATAATTATAGAATGCGTTAAGAATATTTATTCATTTGATCTTTATGAGAAAACACTATATACAACCATCTACAAACCGTTGGATGAATATTAACTGACAATTCGATGTAAGCTATGGTGTATTACTATTACATAAAGCAATTGAGAATACTCGACATATAAATAATTTCACATTTATCAAATTCTCTGCGGGAAATGTAATATCAATTTATGAAATAATTAACTATCATATAGTCATCAATAACTATTTGGTGTAATTAAGACCCTATCCTATCTTCATAAAAACCAAACCTACAATAAAAGTCATTATATATCAATTTTCAAATCAAACCTTGTCCATCAGCCTTGCTTAACCATCTAGAACAGTAATAAATTTTCACCCTTATTGCCTAAGTGTTACAAATGAGGGTTGTTTCGGCACGCGTTGGACGTACGTGGTTTAGCTTACACTATTATAAAGTTACTGGCCATACCATATGCTGTGTTAATCTGTAACGATCTCACCGCTTGCGCGCGTGTGTAAGTGCACGGAAGACTGAACGAGCACCGCACGTGCCTGTAAGACAAGGAAAGAATGTTTTGTAAGTAATTATTATGAAGTGAAGATATTTTAATTATGCTTATAAAGTAGTGCAGAGTTTGACATACGAGCAGATATGTATGTAAACACATTGTTTTGGAAAGAAAAATTGTTGTAAAATTAATATCTTTACAATTTATTAATAAATGTCTGTGACAGTAATAAATATTAGCAAATTTAAACACATACAGTCATACAAAAAATTCTACGTACAACAATAGTTCCAATCTATTTTTAGGAAAAATAGCAATCTAAAACCCAATATATTTAATTGTTTTTATTCAATTTTGACGATTTAAACTGTCATTATTAACTCCATAGCGACAACTACAAGTAACATTTTATTCACAAGTGAATAATTTTTTTTAAATCACTCTCACAAAATTTTAACTCACCTGCAACAAAAAACCATTTAAAATGACATCAGGCACGAAAATAACACTCACCACGGCATTTATCAGACATTGTCAGCCATTTTTATTATTTTTCAATACATAAATGACAGACATTAAAGCTTTTTGAATATTTTAATAGATGAGTTGACGTCTATCATCGACGATTGTCATGCACTGCCTGCTAACTGATTAGCTTTTTATTCTATCAAAATTAAATATTATGATGATTTTTATTATTATTTCGTCAAAATTGAATAAAATATTGTATAAACCACGTGAGCCAAGAATGTTTATTCACTCGAAGAAATTAACTCACATGCCCTTACGGGCTCGTGAGCTAAACTTTCTTCTCATGAATAAACATTACCTTAGCTCACTTGGTGTTTAAATATATATTAATCCAAAATATGCACAGTCATGCAAAAAAGTCTCCGTACGACAAGACTTTTGATAAATTTTATGAAATATACGTGAATTTTTAAATCCAAAATCAAAAGTATTATGTTTTATATATCTCGTATATACAAAATAAACAAATAATATTGATTATTTATTTAGTTTATGGGGTAAACGTTGAAAGTATTCATAATTTCCCGATAAAAAAGCTGATGTGGCCAGCACATGACCTCTTCCAATTCAATGTTTAAAATAGCAAAGAGCAAATTTTAGATTATATTTACATAATTATATTTTTCCTTGAAAATCTGTTAAGAACTCCAACACCACTTCCAGGTTATCATATCATCCAAATCTAATATGTTGTTTCAAATTATGTAGTTTCAAAAACCAAATTTGACAAATTTTGGATTATATTTTAATAGTAAAATCAGCATTAACTTCCTAGTGCTCTTAAACGCAATTTACGTAGATTATTTGGAGTACATGATCTTCCCACATTAGTATACAATGAGTACATAAAATTTCAAAATTTTCTGATTGATAGATTTGAGTAATCGTGTCCACAGGATCCACAAACACACACACACACACACACACAAACACACACACACACACGCACACACACACACACACACACACACACACACACACACACACATACATACATACATACATACATACATACATACATACATACATACATACATACAGCCATCATTGTAAAAATGTTAAAATCGGATTCTGTCGATATCAAAACCTCATTAATATCTCTATATGCGATTTTTAGCACGATCTTACCTAGGGTAGGGGGAGGTAAAAAAGCTCCGCGGACGATAATCAAAACATTTAAATAATAAACCATTTTTTTTATATATCATATAGCAATAAAATATTTTGATGATGGTTTTCCACCAGTAACTGAGCGACAAGCTATTGAATTTACCAAATATTCGGTTACCGATGGCGTCATATTCTGCCACTCTTCTAGTAATTAATTTTAAATTATTTTTTGGTTTATATTAGTTTTCTTTTAATGCCTAAAATTTTCTACTTTTAATTTTTTATTAGGTTTTCTGGTAAGATAAGTAAGTTTAATATATGCTTTTAATAGAAAGAGTAGAAAACGGTGGTAACAGCATTATATTTTGGGAGTACAAAAGTATTAATTATTATAACAATCATGGAAAGCAAAGATTACCTGGATATTTTAAAAGCAATTTTAAAGCAAAGTTCCAAAAAATAGGGCTTAGCAGACAATTTCAATTTCATTCATTAAAACAATCCGACAAATAATTCGTGTCTTGTACGGAAATGGCTATTGTATGATAATAAAAAAAAGCTTAATCAGCCCCACAGGCTCCGCCCTTTAACCGGATTGAGAAAGTACGGAAAATTCTTGAAAGAAACAACAATATAAACCAAAAAAGAATTTCAATTTAATTTCATGAAGAATGGCAGAATATAATGCCATCAGTAAACAAAAATTTGGTAGCTTCGATGGCTCGTCGCCTAGTTACTGGTGGAAAAACCAAAGGAAACCCATCAAAATATTATATTTTTTTATGAAACATAAATGGATGGGGTTATTATTTAAAATTTTTGATTATCGTCCGGAGACTTTGTTGTCATGAAATTATGAATATTTTCAATATTTACCCCATAAACTAAATAAAATTACCATATTATTTGTTAATTTTTTTATATGAGTGACCGTGAGGTGACGCCTGGTAAGCGCCCACACGGTAAAATATATCGTCATCATTACCGATGTCTACATGTGTTGTAGATACTGGCACACCCAATAATGGGTATTATGCCGTGATGATATATTTATTTATTTTATTTTTATATACACGGTAAATAAAAACTTTGTTGTGATTACCAAAAATGAGTTCCAGCAGCAATTTTTTTTTGTCAATATAGGACCAGCAAACATATTTGTTATGCGAACAAATAAAATAAGTTACCATTAAGAAGTATAATTTAAGTTACTATTAAGAAATATAAATTTGTTATGCGAACAAATAAAATAAGTTACCATTAATAACTATGAATTTGTTTTGGAAACTAATAAATTTTGATAGATATACAAATGCATTAATGAGGTAGTAAGGTAAAAATTAAATATATGCGTATTATAATAATTTTATTTATTTATAATTATAATCTATATACATGTAACAAATATTATATAAAAAAATAACATATGAAACAATAGTCACTTAAATTATACAGATTTATCAGTAATCGATACATACCTTCAAATTTCTCAATAAGACACTAATTGCCATTGTTTTAAAATATCTCTTACAAAATCATCCATTTTTATTGACGCGCACAAGAAACAAGCACTTTTAAAACACAATTTTCGACAGGCTAAAACTTAACAGCGCAAGCAAATGCGACACGATGTAGTACAGTATATGTATATAACACGAACAGTGAATTGAATACTGTATACCGGGGAATACCCTGTCTACACAAAAGTTTTAGTTACCTGTACAAAGTATATGGCGGAAAGAATAATTTGTAATTTTTACAAAATATAATGTCACAGGATACAAAAAAGTAAAATTTGTCCCGGTAACAGATTAAATATTTTTAATTGTTGCAAAATGATTTTGTAATCTGAACAAAGTAACAAAATAATTGCTTAGTACTACCAATAATAATTGCTACCATGACTAATATTTTACATCAAATAATACTTTTTATACACAACAAAAATTGTTTAGTTTTGGAAACTTAAAATACAAAGTTCTTCGTATAGGCAAAAACATGTTGTTGAAATAACAAAAAAATACAGCTAACTAAATTTTGTCCGGAATATCAATGTAATTTTTTACCGTGTATATATATATATATATATATATATATATATATATATATATATATATATATATATGTATATACAGGGTGTCTCAGGACGAGCTTACGCTATCTATATTTTAAATACTATTTAATATAATTTAACGAAATTTGGTATCTAGGGGTTATCGAACAAGCCCGTTTTAACTAAAATATTTTCAAAGCAGTAGCACTTCCGGTTTGACCGGAAATTGACCTCAACTTTCTTATTTTAAATGGAATACGCTATATTTTATTTTACCATTGAATGCAGCGGAAAATTTTACATATGAAGCAATAAAAACATTTTACTCATGATCAACTACTTCCGGCGTTATTCAACTTTTTTTGATTTTTTGTCTGAAATCCGGCACATTTTCAAAACTCTGTATATCGGGAACGAGATCGAATTTTTATAATCTGAAAAAAGCCTTTTATAAAGGAGACTTTAAGCTACATTACCCATAGAAGAATCTTCGATTATTTATAAAAATGTGACGGGTACGTTAAACCAAAATTACAGTTGACAAACTTCAAAAAAGACATTTTTTTTAAATGGAACCCCCCCTTTTTTATTACATAAATGTATACTACGACAAAAAATAAGGATACTTTATGTAACATGTCCTATGTTGAAAGTTGATAGAATTTCAGTAAATTAGAAAAACATGTAATCTGGGTATAATTATTTTATTAATACGGATAAGTAAGCCATGGAAAAACAATGTTTGTTTTTACAAACTCATCTACTTGATTTCTTAGATAATTTACCGTTGGATCAAAGGAATTTAATATGGTACCAGCATGATGGCGCTCCACCCCACAATAGCCATAGAATAAATACTTTTTTGGAAACAATTTTTGAAGATAGGTGGCTGGCAAATAATGGACCACATAGGTGGCCTCGTCCTTCACCCGATTTAACTCCACTTGACTACATTAAAAACGTCGTCTATCAAAAACCTTTAACTACTAAAGAATATAGCCAACATAGGGTACGAACAACATTTAACAACATGTCTCCTCGGATAATAAAAAATGCTACACAAGAAGAAGTATTGAATAGAGTAACAATGTGCTTACATATGAATGGAGGGCAGTTTGAATATGTATTAAATTAATCATAGTTTTGTATTTAGAATTTATTTGTTTTTTCCATGGCTTACTTATCCGTATTAATAAAATAATTATACCCAGATTAGGTACTTGTTTTTCTAATTTACTGAAATTCTATCAACTTTCAACATAGGACATGTTACATAAAGTACCCTTATTTTTTGTCGTAGTATACATTTATGTAATAAAAAAGGGGGGGTTCCATTTAAAAAAAATGTCTTTTTTGAAGTTTGTCAACTGTAATTTTGGTGTAACGTACCCGTCACATTTTTATAAATAATCGAGGATTCTTCTATGGATAATGCAGCTTAAAGTCTCCTTTATAAAAGGCTTTTTTCAGATTATAAAAATTCGATCTCGTTCCCGATATACAGAGTTTTGAAAATGTGCCGGATTTCAGACAAAAAATCAAAAAAAAAAAAATAACGCCGGAAGTAGTTGATCATGAGTAAAATGTTTTTATTGCTTCATATGTAAAATTTTCCGCTGCATTCAATGGTAAAATAAAATATAGCGTATTCCATTTAAAATAAGAAAGTTGAGGTCAATTTCCGGTCAAACCGGAAGTGCTACTGCTTTGAAAATATTTTAGTTAAAACGGGCATGTTCGATAACCTCTAAATACCAAATTTCGTTAAATTATATTAAATAGTATTTAAAATATAGATAGCGTAAGCTCGTCCTGAGACACCCTGTATATATATATATATATATATACACGGTAAAAAATTACATTGATATTCCGGACAAAATTTAGTTATTATGTATAATAACGTAACAAAATACTTTTAATTTTGGACTAAAAAAAAACGTATATTGAGTTTTAGGCTGATATTTCATAAAATTCATGAAAATTATTGTCGTACGAAGACTTTTTTCATGACTGTGCATATTTTGCTTTTAATATTGCAAGAAATTCTAAAAATTAAAACTGATCCACTGAATGTTTTTTCATAAAATCAATATTTGAATACTCCCGTAATTTGCACATATTTATAGTATATTGAATTAGTTAAAGATTACCTGCAAAAGTGCAACAGATTTCTAAAACTAAAAAGTTTTTAAAATCTTGTTTATAGTACGAATATGCATGCATAAGCTATGTGCAAATAGCTTTAAAATTATTTTTATTGTAAAAATGTACATCAGTTAGAAGAGATATAACATGGATTAGTTCCTTATTAATAATCATATAGAAATTTCATCATAACGGGAACAGGCTGTGATTAATTTAATGATGACAGAACACATTCTCCGCTATAAATTTTATGCTTTTTATAATATATTTTTTTATAGATAATCGTTCAAAATTATTTTTATAATGAATGGTATTTTACTTGTCAAAATGTCAATGAATTAGTTCTACAATTTTTAAAATTAGTCAGAGTATTAAAGATTTAAATAAAGACAGAATAGCATATATATCTGTAGGAAGATTTAATTACTGCATACTATAAATCTTAATATGTATCTTGTAATTTCTATGAAATTGCTTATTTTCCCACGGAATAGAAGTATATTTGGTGATTATTTGATTTTAGATAATATTATGATGTGCATAGAAATTATTTTCTTTAATTTGCTTACGTTTAAAATTATTACCAATATTGCAATTTACATATATGTCGTTATTAAATACAACATAATAATTGGTTTTGCATAATTCAATTCTATAAATACAGTTCCTCTATTTGCAAGATCATAACTAATTTAAGTATTCAAAAATCTTCTATAACCAGCAGAATACCTCCCGCCAAATCCATTTTATTTTACATAAGTATCGTATAAACATGTTATACCGTACAGTACGGCCGCAATGCGGCTACGTACCTTTGGATATCCACGGGACACCGCACTGTGTCGCGTATTTCCGTTTCCGTGTTTAGTAGACGACGCCGCGGTGTCCAAATTAGCACGCGTTTGTATTGGAATATTCGCTTCCGAATACGTGTTAATTTCACGTCGTTCAACTTCGAATATCGTATTTTTCTCAATACTTGTGCAATAATAGTTTTTGACAAAATACAAAAACGTCTATAACGGCTCGACTTTACGGGTGTGAGAGTGTTTTATGTAAAGTTAGGTTATATCAAAATATAAGCTTTCTTTATGCAGGGTCCTTTCTTGGGACAACCAATGATTAGAAAAAAATGTTATATACTCGTATGTACAAAAAATGATCAGAAATAAGGGGCTATAATTTTTTTGCAATAACAAACTAAAAAATCTAGAAGTTTTCCAAAGGTAGAACAAAATTATAGTTTTCTATGGTAACATATATTTTTAGTCGAAAAGATAGATATATTTTTTTTAATTTCAACGTGATGAGTATTGTATACTATAGTAAAAATATTTATGCAGAGTAGGGGCGTCATCAAAGTTTTTAATAATGATAATAGTAATAATAATAATAATAATAATAATAATAATAATAATAATAATAATAATAATAATAATAATAATAATAATCATCATCATCATCGTCATCATCATCATAATGATAATAACAATAACGATAAAATTAAAAAATTGCGAGGTTCAGCCAAGACTGATTTTCCACCTATATGTGGTATACTAATTTCATTTTAAAAAAATCTCTCTCCATTTCCATTTTATGTTATATAATTATTGTATTGCATTTCGCTATCGAACCGTCGTTTTATAACAAAAAATTACAGAACTTTACCCAAATATTGTTTTTTATTGTATTTAACATGTGCATATATGCATTTTATCTATAATTTTAAATATTTAATTAATAAAACAATAAGAAAGATTAAATGTACTTCCCAGAAAGAGCTATCAGAATGTCACCAAAACTATTGATTTTTGACACTAACATCTGTCATTTACAAATTATGTTATAAACATTTGAATTTGTCAACTGGTTTCCTTAGTGTAGTTTAGCCTCTGCAATGTAAAACTTCCGATTATTCTATTTATTATAGTGTCTTTATCTCTAAATCTATACAAGATATAATAAAAATTCCAAGTGTATTAGATGGAGAATTTTATGTTCTTCAATTTTTGTGATACCAAGTTTTCAAAAAATTATATTTAGAAGAATTTTTCTAAGAAACCACTACTTCCGGTTGTCCAATTGTTACCAAAACCTTTTCAACTCTTCCCAGGAATGTCAGATTGAGGAATTCATAGATAAATAGGTCTTAAGTCTTATAGTTTTTGAGGAATCGTCCCTCCAACATCCATACACACACACACATCCACGCACACACACAGATATTATTTTTAAAATGTTATAATCGTATTCTAGGGACCTTAAATCGTGCTTATTGACTAAATGCCGGCTATGCGAATTTTAGCATGAATCCAATACCTCTCTTAGCGAGGAGTAAAAATGTAGTAGATATGTATGTGTTGCATAATTGTATTTAAAAGCGAATAATAATTAAATTTCAATAAAGAACGTAATATATTTCCTGTTTATTGTATTGAAAATTCGGTGTGGGGCACAGCAAATAGAATTTCAGAAGGAACACGAGCAAAAATTATATACTTGATAGAAATAAATGACAGAAGACACCATGGCCGATCGTCAAGTTACATGGCATGTAAAAGTATATATTTTCAAATCCAGTAGTACCAACAGGTGGTGATAAAAATTAATTACACTCACTTTAAATAAATTAAAAAATGTTAAAATATTATGTTTGACTTTAAAATAGATGCAAATTTAATTAAAATGTACATTTCTTATAGTATGCAAAAAATTATATTTATTTTCCTCATTGACGTATTATAACTAACGTAGACCCAGCACGCAGCCTTGTGATGTTAGAGCCAGAGGTGAGCGGCAAGGGAGTGGCACAGCATGTATCGCGGGTCAGCGTACATTGAACAACTTATTTGAAATAAATTGAAGTCATCGCTTGGCATGGCATAAATGAAGCAATATATTTATTTTTTCTTTAGACACTAATTCACAAACAATCAAACAAAGATCGCGCTTTGACGTTTGCACTTCTCAAACTTGTAAACAAAACTATGCAGACCCGCGATACAGACTGTGCCACTCTCCTGCGTCCCACCCGTCTCACCTATAGTTCTAACATCACAACAAACTGTGCAGCAGCATAAGCCGCGCTGGGTCTACGTTAGTTATAATACGTCAATGGTTTTCCTAAACATAAACATCACTCGTCATACTACAGTTCTTTTTCATTTTGTAATGTTTTGATGACGTTCCTCCTGTGCATATTGTTTTACCTCTCGCTAAGAGAGGTATTGGATTCATGCTAAAAATCTCATATCCGGATTTTAATGAATAAGCACGTTTCAAAGTCGCTGGAATCCGATTTTAATATTTTTACAATGATGTGTGTATGGATGTGTGTATGTATATATATATATATATATATATATATATATATATATATATATATATATATATATATATATATATATACAGTGTGTCCCATTTAGAAGTGCCACCATTGGGATCTCGAGAACTGTAAGAGATACGATGTCGGTTAAATGGAACTTTTTGTGCGCCTTTGGGAGGCCATCTCAGATGTGCTTTTGTTTTTCCAAAAATTCTCATAGGGCACTAGATAATGACGAAAAACTGAATATTGTTGATTTTTTCTTTTTCAAATAACTTCTAAACTATTAGTAATTGAGAAAAACGTTTCAAATATAAAATATAGATATTTTTATTAACTAACCAGTGGCATACGAAATAAATTTTTATATCCGTAAATATTCAAGATATAACACAAACTTATATTTTTTTAAATGGAACCCATATCTTATTTTAGTCTCAAAAAAATAATTATTTTTTTCTCTTTTCAATGATGTAAGGGTTTTTATGTTTTATATTTGTTTTACTCCTAAAATTTAATTTTTTTCTTTATTTTTGTGAATTTTCTTAATATTTTTCAAAAAAAAAATATTATTTTTATTAATTATATTGTATTTGATCGATATAATTTATTTTATGCCTTTATTACTTAATATTTTTAGTCTAGACTCATAATTACAAATTACACTATAATGTGCCAAGGACGACCGGATACAAAATATTATAAAAATTAATATGATACGAGTTTTGAGCAAATTTTTCTAACGAAATAAATTATTTAAATAGAAAGAGTATTTCTAAATAGAAATCTATCAATATTTTCAAAATAATTGTAAATTTAATACAAAATAAGGAAAAAATAATAATTTTGAAGGAAAAAAAAAAATATAAAACATAATAACCCTTATAACACTGAAAAGAGAAAAAAATAGTTAATTTTTTGAGACTAAAATTAGATATGGGTTCCATTTAAAAAAATATAAGTTTGTATTATATCTCGAAAATTTACGGATATAAAAATTTGTTTCGTACGCCACTGGTTAGTTAATAAAAATATCTATCTTTTATATTTGAAACGTTTTTTTCAATTACCAATAGTTTAGAAGTTATTTGAAAAAGAAAAAATCAACAATAATCAGTTTTTCGGCATTATCTAGTGCCCTATGAGAATTTTTGGAAAAACAAAAGCACATCTGAGATGGCCTCCCAAACGCGCACAAAAAGTTCCATTTAACCGACATCGTATCTCTTATAGTCCTCGAGATCCCAATGGTGGCACTTCTAAATGGGACACACTGTATATATATATATATATATATATATATATATATATATATATATATATATATATATATATTTACATCCCACTATCATTGTGGCGTCCCCTGTGTAATTTTCTACATTCAAAGTGACGTCCTTGTGCATAAGACGTCCGTATACCGGACGTCATATGCACATGGCCTTATAAATTTTTTTCTGGCATCAGGGGGGCCTCTAGTATCGTATAGCAAAATTTGTTATGGACGTCAGAATGATAGCGGAATGGAAAATGTATATTTTTTGTAGTTCAAAAAAATTCCACTTGCGGAGCTAGTGTCGCCCGGCGTATATACGCTGTATATTCTGAAGTTTCATTCCAGCGACATTCTGAACTCCATACACTTGGCAACACTGGAACATTGGGTTACTACATTAGCGCGCAACTCTTCTATTCGTATTTAAAGCTACTTTGTGCACACATGATAGTATTTAAATTAATATTTATGTAATCAAACTTTTGTTTTGCAAAATCCTCTTAATAAATACAAAGTCAAAATGTATGGTTTCAATGTAATAAATTTAAAAAATGTAATTATCTAAATACTCGTATCATAAAGCTGAATTATTAATTACAAAATATTGTGTATGGGTAAGAAGATGAATGATTAAATGTATGGAATAAATATGAGAACGGTATACCACAGTGAAATAAATAAATAAAAAATTTATAAACTTTTGATCTAAAATACGAAGACCGAAATTTGAAGTGTCGAAAAAGAGGGTGTAGAAATAATTATTAAAAGAAAAATCTGATGTGGCCAACACAAAACCTCCCCCTATTTAATTTTTATTGATTTAAATACATACCTACGTATTTACTAACGCTGCAAACTGTTTCATTGCAGAAAACTATTGCTTTATTTACTATTATCTTTTTAAAATGTCACTATTATTAATTTGAAGTGATTAGCTTTTTAACAGTAACATTAACTGTCAGTTGCTTTCATTTGAAATATGAACTGTGTAACAAAGGAATTGTGTTTATCTTAGGCTTCGGGACTAATAAAAAAAAATATTTTTAAATTTATCTGTGAAATATATAGAAAAAGTATTAATGTATTCCTGTAGAAAATTCAATAATCTTTAATTTTCATAAGACATAAAATGCGAAAAAATTGCATTTAATGGTATTTTTTGAAGAAAAAAAAACATTATGAGCTTCAGGTAAAGTGCCATTTCCGGTTATCTGATTTACACCAAAATCTAATGGCTTCTTTTCATATTAGAATAGGATAGAAATAGAAGGTTTCAGAATTTTCTGAATGATAGTATTTCAGTTAGAGCGAAGACAAAATTCATACACATACACACATATACATACACATACAGACATCATCTTGAAAATGTTAAAATTAGATTCTAGGGACCTTAAAACGTGGTCATTTACTAAAATCTCGATAAGTGATTTTTAGCACGATCCCTATACCTCCCTTACCAAGGATAGCGCGAGGTAAAAAATGTATTAAACATATTAATATGTACTACAAACGATTTATTACATACAGATATTTTTACCTCCCGCTACCCTTGGTAAGGGAGGTATAGGGATCGTGCTAAAAATCACTTATCGAGATTTTAGTAAATGACCACGTTTTAAGGTCCCTAGAATCCAAATTTAACATTTTCACGATGATGTCTGTATGTGTGTATGTGTGTGTGTATGTATGTATGTATGTATGTATGTGTGTGTGTGTGTGTGTATGTGTAGGAATTTTGTCTTCACTCTAACTCAAATACTATAATTCAGAAAATTCTGAAATCTTGTATTTCTATCCTATTCTAATAAGAAAAGAAGCCATTAGATTTTGGTGTAAATCGGATAACCGGAAATGGCACTTTACCTGAAGCTCATAATGGTTTTTCTTCAAAAAATACCATTAAATGCCATTTTTTCGCATTTTGTCGTTATGGAAATTAAAGATTATTGAATTTTGTACTGGAATACATTAATACTTTTTCTATATATTTTACAGATAAATTTAAAAATAATTTTTTTTACAAGTCCCGAAGCCTAAGAAAAACACAATTCCTTTGTTCCACGGTTCATATTTCAAATGAATGTAACTGACATTAAATGTCACTGTCAAAAAACTAATCACTTCAAATTTATAATAGTGACATTTTAAAAAGAAAATAGTAAGTAAAGCAATAGTTTTATGCAATGGAACCGTTTGCAGCGTTAGTAAATCCGTAAGTATGTATTTAAATTAATAAAAATTAAATAGCGGGAGGTTTTGTGTTGGCCACATCGGATTTTTTACTCTAGGAACTTCTTCCTATTTCTCCTCTACTTACTGAGGTGTTTCAATAAATTGTTTTCATTTAATTAGAAAATATTTTTATACATTTTAGATAGTTTAAATAAGTTTAAAATATTTGCTTTTCACCTCCCGCTACCCTTGGTAAGGGAGGTATAGGGATCGTGCTAAAAATCACATACCGAGATTTTAGTAAATGACCACGTTTTTAGGTCCCTAGAATCCAATTTTAACATTTTCACGATGATGTCTGTATGTGTGTGTGTGTGTATGTGTGTTTGTATGTGTGTGCATGTGTAGGGATTTTGTCTTCACTCTAACTCAAATACTATCATTCAGAAAATTCTGAAACCTTGTATTTCTATTCTATTCTAATATGAAAAGAAGCCATTAGATTTTGATGTAAATCAGATAACCGGAAATGGCACTTTACCTGAAGCTCATAATGGTATTTCTTCAAAATATACCTACTATTAAATGCAGGAACACATTAATACTTTTTCTATATATTTTACAGATAAATTTAAAAATATTTTTTTTAGATTTTGCGTTCATAATGAAGTCATTACGATACGCAATTGCGTATCGTAATGGCCTTCATTTCGATACGCATTTTTTTGTTTTATAAGGTTGGTACTAGATGGTCACTTAAATTCACAGAACACTACAAATACTTATATTTAACCTTCAAATGTTCAAATAAATAATAATTGAATGTGGTCAATTCAGTGATACCAACTACAACATTTCACTTGCAAATTTCCTTAAATTGACTCGGTTTAATATTAGCAGGTTTTTTACAATATTTTAGTATGTAGAAGGCGCAAAATCAAAAAAATAGTATAAAGAACTCATTTTATAAGACTTTTTTTCGCACTTGTCAATTAGAAAACTCGCCAAGGCTCGTTTTCTAAACTTTGACGCGTGCGAAAAAAACATGTCTTATAAAACTTGTTCTTTAATAAACTATTTTTATTAGTCGCGAAGCCTAAGACAAACACAATTCCTGTGTTACACAGGTCATATTACAAATGAATGTAACTGACAGTAAATGTCACTGTCAAAAAACTAATCACTTCAAATTAATAATAGTGACATTTTAAAAAGAAAATAGTAAATAAAGCAATAGTTTTTTGCAATGGAACAGTTTCCAGCGTCCGCAAATAAGTAGATATGTATTTAAATTAATAAAAATTAAATAGCGGGAGGTTTTATGTTGGCCTCATTAGATTTTTATTTTTATTATATTATAATTTGAAAAATATTATTATATGCGCCAGTGAGATATGTAACAATATAAATAATCAAAAGTAATGACTTTTAAAAACACCGTATTTTTATTGTAATCTATATGCAAACTTAGAAAGAAACGCAGATAAGTAAATTAATAATATGTCTATTATTGTAATATCCGTAAAAATTATAATTTATTGCAAAAATTGCCGAAGTGAATTCAAACGGCTGCTTTTCATATGTTTTCACCATTTTATTAACTTATGAAAAATAATTTGTTGAACAAATACATATTTACTCAGAATAAGTGTATTAAAACCGGAATTGAATATTAATAATAAACTTATTATTATAAATTTCATAAAAATTTGATTTTATTGCAAAAATAGCCGAAGTGCATCCAAACGATTGCTTTTCACATATTTTCACTATTTTTTTAACATATAACAAATAATTTGTTTAATAAATACCTATTTACTTGGAATAAACATATTAATACCGGAGATTAAATTCATGTTAATCTTATTATTAAAATTTTCGTAAAAATTAGAATTTATTGCACAAATAGCCGAAATGAACCAAAATGGTTGCTTTGCAGGTATTTTTCACTGTTTTATTGACATGTAACAAATAATTTGTCATCAAATAAAATTTTTACCTCCCGCTACCCTAGGTAAGGGAGCTATAGGGATCGTGCTAAAAATCGCATATAGAGATTTTAGTGAATAAGCACGTTTTGATATCCCCAGAATCCGATTTTAATATTTTTACAATGATGTCTGTAGGTACGTGTGTGTGTGTGTGTGTGTGTGTGTGTGTGTGCATGCGTGTGCGTGTGTGTGTGTGCGTGCGTGCGTGCGTGTGTGTGTGTGTGTATCTTGTGGACACGATTACTCAAATACCATCAATCAGAATATTTTGAAATTTTGGATACCCATTCTATACTAATGTGGGAAGAGCTCATTAGTTTTTAGTGTATATCGGAAGTATTACTTATACAAGCTTTTAATAGTGTTTCTTGAAAAAATACATAGAATATAATAGATAAAATGTATTAACGGATATCTCGGCGGTGATTGTAAGGAATTATATTGTTGTTATTTCATAAAGTGGTTAATTTTATTTAAATTTCCAATATTTCGTTACACATTTTGTAACTTTATCAGGGAATAAATTAGTTTTAACTGGTGTAATCGCTTGATAAATTGATAAATTCAGAAACATTCAATTTTGTTATTGTTACTTGTTTATGCTCTACACTGATTTACATATTATTGTAAGAATTTTGACTATATAAGTATAAAATATAAGTTACATCAAAAGAAAACTTGTAAAATTTACTCAGTGAGCGTCACATGTTGGCCGAAATGTGTGGGCCCACACTTTTATTCCCTAATGAAGTTACAAAATGTGTAACGAAATATTGGATATTTAAATAAAATTAACTACTTTATGGAATAACAACAATATAATTCCTTACAATCACGGCCGAGAAATCCGTTAATACATTGTATCTATCAACAAGTACGGCGTTACTTCCTCCTAACATTGAATATAATATTTCAGTAACTTCTACTTAAAAATTAAATATAATGGTACCAACTTGAATTTTGCGATAATAGTATTTAGTAAATAACTTACAATATGAATTTATAAAATAAATTATTTATATACATCATCTTGCCTATGCGTCAAACAAAAGCAATATTTTAAAAACAATTTTGATATATTTAAACAAATGTCATTGTCAGGAAGCAATTACATTACCTTGTGTAAAGATACGAGTACTCTTTTGAATTTTTGTTACGTTTTTTTATTAGTTTTGTCAATATTCGTGAAATTTATTTTGTGTATGATATATTTGTTAAATGTAAAATAAAGTTTGTTATGAATGAATGAAAATATCTGTACTTTTTAATTGTAAGATTTTGGGGCTATTTAAATAAATAAATTTAAATAGTTCATTCTTCACTTATTTTCACATATTTACATTTACCGTCAGAGAAAATGGAATTGTTGTTCTTGTAGACCAAGTGCAAGAACATTTCACATTTCTTACTTGTATACCGGGTATGTACTTTATTTTTGTTATGTGTATAAGAAATACAACAGTAAAATTTTAATTTGGAGAAATATTTTTCCTAATAATTTTAAAACAAAAAGTGTTAAGTATTAAAAATGACAATTTAAATGACAAATTAGAAGTTCCATTTTCAAATTGCTTACGGATTGCCAAAAGAAATTATCATTATCAAACATTGTAGGAATCTATGATGTTTGCAGTTAAGTATGCATATTGTTGTGAAAGAGTGTGCTTTGGTTTCTACATCAGAATAATGTATTTAATATTGGCAACGCTGCTGGACGTCACTGTAACGGTAGTATGAATAAAAATATACAAATTGGACGTCATAAGTACTGATTATGTATGAAGTATATACTGTGGACGCCGGATTCACTCAGTATGGAGGAGCTCATAATGTCGTCAAATGAACGGAAACGTATATCGTTGTAAATCGACTTTATTGAAATTTGAACCGAAATTCATAATCAGGGGGAAAAATAAGTAGATATACTTTATAAAGTCGAAGCCTATCTCTATTCCTTTCGGTGGTTGCCACAATGTCCTAGCCATGAAAGGACGCAGCAATGATAGCGGGATGTAAATATATATATATATATAAATATATATACAGGTGTATCAAGATAATGGAACAGTGCATTTTATTCGTGTATGTGAAAAGATCAGAAAAAAGTGATTAAGATATTTTGTAAGGCATAGAGGAAGACACATTTTAGCATAAACTTTATTATCTTAAATCCAGTGGTACTCAAACTAACTCGAACTATAGGGCAATATTATATTTTTTTAAATGGCATTATATATATATATATATATATATATATATATATATATATATATATTTTATTAACTCATTAAATAGAGAATTTTGTTCTGAATTCAACGATATAATAATATCATACCCTTACATTGCGAAAAAATTTGATAAAAATTAATTCAAAATTAATATTTCATTTCTACTTTATCTAAGTAATCTGAGCAAACATTCAATCACTAAAACAAAATAAAATTTATTTTAGTTTTATTACGTTCAATTAAGCTACGATTTTGGCAATAAATTCAACTTTTAAAATATTTTTTTTTGTTTTATTGATTGAATTTTTGCTCAAACTACTTAGATACAGTAGAAATGAAACACTAACTTTGAATTAATTTTTATAAATTTTTTCGCAATGTAAGGGTATGATATTATTATATTGTTGAATTCAGAACAAAATTCTCTATTTAATGAGTTAATAATATATATATATATATATATATATATATATATATATATATATATATATATAATGCCATTTAAAACATATAATATTGCCCTATAGTTTGAGTACTACTGGATTTATGATAATAAAGTTTATGCTAAAATGTGTCCCCCTCTATCCCTTACAAAATATCCTAATCACTTTTTTCTGCATCTTTTCACATACACGAATAAACGGCACTGTTCCATTATCTTGATACACCTTGTATATACAGTATGTCCCATTTAGATGTGCCACCATTGGGATCTCGAGAACTATAAGAGATACGATGTCGGTTAAATGGAACTTTTTATGCGCCTTTGGGAGGCCATCTCAGATGTGCTTTTATTTTTCCAAAAATTCTCATAGGGCACTAGATAATGACGAAAAACTGAATATTGTTGATTTTTTCTTTTTCAAATAACTTCTAAACTATTAATAATTGAGAAAAAAGTTTCAAATATAAAAGATGAATATTTTTATTAACTAACCAGTGGCGTACGGTATAAATTTTTATATCCGTAAATTTTTGAGATAAAACACAAACTTATATTTTTTTAAATGGAACCCATATCTGATTTTAAACTCAAAAAAATTAATATTTTTTTCTCTTTTCAACGATGTAAGGGTTATTATGTTTTATATTTGTTTTGCCTTCAAAATTATTATGTTTTCCTTATTTTGTATTCAATTTACAAATATTTTGAAAATATTAGTAGATTTCTATTTGGAAATACTCCTTGTATTTCAATAATTTATTTTGTTAAAAAAATTTGCTCAAAATTCGTATCAAATTAATTTTTATAATATTTTGTATCAGGTCGCCCTTGGCTCATCATAGTGTAATTTGTAATTATGAGTCTACAATGAAAATATTAAGTAATAAAGGCATAAAACAAATTATTTTGATCAAATACAATATAATTAATAAAAATAATAATGTTTTTTGGGAAATAATAAGAAAATTCAGGAAAATAAAGAGAAAAATTAAATTTTAGGAGCAAAACAAATATAAACCATAATAACCCTTACATCATTGAAAAGAGAAAAAAATACTGATTTTTTTGAGACTAAAATCAGATATGAGTTCCATTTAAAAAAATATAAGTTTGTGTTATATCTCGAAAATTTACGGATATAAAAACTTATTTTGTACGCCACTGGTTAGTTAATAAAAATATCTATCTTTCATATTTGAAACTTTTTTCTCAATTACTAATAGTTTAGAAGTTATTTGAGAAAGAAAAAATCAACAATATTCAGTTTTTCGTCATTATCTAGTGCCCTATGAGCATTTTTGGAAAAACAAAAGCACATCTGAGATGGCCTTCCAAAGGCGCACAAAAAGTTCCATTTAACCGACATTGTATCTCTTATAGTTCTCGAGATCCCAATGGTGGCAATTCTAAATGGGGCACACTGTATACATATATATATATATATATATATATATATATATATATATATATATATATATATATATATATGTATACACACTTTGTAACATTTACCAGCAATAAATATTATATTTATTATTATTATTATTAAAATAAATTATTTTTTATTATTATTAATTATTATTATTATTATTATTATTATTATTATTAATATTATTTATTTTTCTCTTTTTAGGTACATTTATAAGCACGTACAATAAATTGATATGTATGTATGGTAAGTAGGGAGGTTCAGGACTACTTAGGATGTCAGCTGGGTTCTCCACGGATCCATTATTATTATTATTATTATTATTATTATTATTATTATTATTATTATTATTATTATTATTATTGTTAGTTTTATTGTTATTTTTGTTATTGTTTTTATTATTTTATTTATTATTATTTTTATTTTTATTATTTATATCATTTTTATTATTTTATTATTTTTATTGTTTTGATTTTTATTATAACTATTTTATTATTTTTGTTATTTAAATTTTTATTATTTTGGATATTATTATTAATTATTGTTTCAATAGTTATTAATTATTATTTTAATTATTATTTTATTTCTTAATATTAATTATTATTTTAATTAATATTTATAATTATTATTTTAATTATTATTAATTATTACTTTAATTAGTATTAAATAGTATTTTAGATATTATTAATTATTATTTCAATTATTATTATTATTAATTACTATTTTAATTATTATTATTTTAATTAATATTTTAACTATTTTTTTACTATTATCTAGTCAACCTTAGACTCCAATAAAGTTTTATTATTTTAATTATTTTCAACTTTAGATTCCTATAAAGTGTTATTATTTTAATCATTGTAATTATTATCATTTTAAATATTATTTTAATTTTTAATGTAATTTATTATTATTATAATATAATAATTATTATTAACTTCCGTTAATTCGATGTATTTTGTACAAATCCCATACCAAAAGTTCCTTGGAAAAGATTCTATATACGAACACGAACATATACTATTTTCTACAAATTCCCTACCGAATGTTCCTTGTAAAAGATTCTACAGTGTGTCCCCAGATTGAGTTTACAAAAGGAAAAAAAATCTTATATTTAATTTTACGAAAAGATGCTAAGGGAAGAAAATTTTTTGCTTGAATTAAAACACGTGTTTCAGTTATTAAAACGTTAATTAATGCAATTTTCTTTTATTATGACGTTTTTTCGTATTTTTTCCTCCTAATAATTCATCACATTGATTCTGATATTTTAGTTGACTTTGAAATATTGACAAATGATTATTTATTATATTTACAAATAAAGAAAACAGCGAAAATCAAAATACTTTTTTATTTTGTTCAATTAACTCTCTTTTTCTTGTTTTAACGTTAACATTTCTTTAACAAATTCTCTCTATTTTGAACAATACCTACCTTCTTACTTTATGATAATAAGAATTACTTTTGATATTTAATCATTTGTCAATATTTCAAAGCTAACTAAAATAATGTTAAATTCAATGTAATAACTGTATTATTAGGAGGACGAAATACGAAAAAACGTTATAATAAAAGAACCTTGCATTAATTTAAAATTTCAATAACTAAAACATATGTTTTAATTCAAGCAAAAATTTTTCTTCCCTTGGCATTTTTTCGTAAAATCAAAAATAAGATATTTTTCCTTTTGTAAACTCAATCCCAGGACAAACTGTATATACGTATATCCAGTAATATTATAACACAAACATATACCATTTCCTACAAATACCCGAAAGTTCGTTGGAAAGGATTCTATAAATCCAATAAAATTATAACAAGAACATACACATTGTAAATTGCAATTGACGCTGACATCTCCGAATTGGAATTGTTTGAATCTATCAGCTGTTTTCATGATTGCAGCAAAGCTGGCTGTTTTATGAAGGCTAATCTCTTTATAATTCTTTAACTCTATATCTATTGAATATGATAGTCCAGTGAACGGAGGCTGAAAAAGGGGCGTATCGTACAAAAGATCGGGTAGTTCTGAATTTTTGGTATGTTATATAGGATGGTTGGTTAATGAAAAATCCAAATTTCCACAATCCCTCCTACACCGCTAAGTACGCAATTTTAACCTTTTTTGTCAGCATCATAGCTCCGGTGCTATTAATCGTACAAAATAACTTCAAATAATTATTTTGCAGGAAATTTTGTCCTCTACATGTCGGCAAATAACTTTTTTGTGCTAAAATGCACCAGAAAGAAAATATAGGCAATAAACTAAAAAAAGTGCCGATTTTCGGTGGTTTTTACAAGATGGCGACGGAAGCGGCGGAGGGAGGATTGTGGAAATTTGGATTTTTCACTAACCAACCATCCTATACAACATATCAAAAATTCAGAACTACCCGACCTTTTGTAGGGTAAAATGCTTCGTTTACTGGACTATGAAGGAAAATGTAGCTATAATCAAACGTTATAATAAATCTGATGTGGACACCACATGACTTCCTTGTATGCCTGTTAAACTATACATATTTTGTTAATAATTAAAATATGTATTATAACAGACCCAATCATAAAATTCCACGTATTTGACATAATTTGACATTGGCATTAAATTCTTTATTTTTTGTTATTTTTTTGTGCTAATTCCTATTTCATACCAAACTTAATTTAAAAAACCAGAAAGTACACAATTTTTAAATTTACATATCTCGCTTATACAAAGAGCTAGTTTAATAATAATGTTTTGAACGCAGAATTCAATTCTCTAAAACTTTTATTTGAAACATTTATTTCTAAAATCATAATAACACCACTTTTCAAGAAAAACTGATAACAGCTTCAAATAAAGTACCTATCACTATTTTAACCAAAATCTATTATGTTATTCCCATTGATATAAAAGTACTATATACCAAATTTGAAAAGTTTTGGGTTATATTTTAATATAGTTTTTCATTAAAATCTATTATAGGCTTCAAGTAAAGTACCACTTCCGGTTAGACCGTTTTAACTCAAATCTACTATGTTATTCCCATTGATATAAAAGTATTATACAGGGTGTTATGTAAGTAAGTGTTCAACGCTTAACCCATGGTAGAACTGACCCCAAAGTAAAGTAAATCTGGCAATAATTTTTGTTTAACATACTTTCTTTAAGAACTAAAGGCTGACCAATCACGCAGTGGCGGATTTACGCATAGGCACAGCAGGCACGTGCCTACGGCGGCAAATTTTCGGGGGCGGCAATTTTTTTTATATCAGAAATGTATAATTTTATAAAAAAAATAACGATCAAAAGACGCGACGAAAACATTTGCATCGATGATCTCTGAAACAAATTCATTATAAAGTACTTAAAGCTTTTTTGTAGGTATATTATTATTACTCCGGTCAATTAGTAATTATCGTCTGTTTTTCTATGGTACTTAAGTAATGGAATATGCGCTCTATTTTCAACAAATGTCCAAGTAATTGAACTCATGTGTCAGACTTTATTTTGTTATCCTCGTTATTATTATGCTATCGATAATTATAATACATTTATTAAAATTGCCTGGATTGTAGAACAACCACTTGAAATTCTATTTTGTTATGTCTTCATTTGGCTAAAATAAATAAAGAAATGCAAAATTAAAGCACGGAAGCATATATTTATGTTTTTTGCAAAAATAAAGTCAGACTTTACCTATTCTAAAGGCTATATTTGTGAAAATACGGAAACCTAACGCACAAAATTCAATTTGACGAAATTCGTGTATATAATGAATAATATAATGTAATTAAATATGTTATCTATGTTCGGGTGATTAAATACATTTCGTGACAAAACGATTATTAGTTTTTAGGCTGTGTTTGTGAAAAATATGACATTTTCGCTCGAAAATTTTCGATAAATATTTTAATATAACGAAAACGTAAATCACAGAACACAATTTGACGTAACTCGGATGGTTATATTCATTTTATAGGAATTTAACCGTACCTTTTTCAGAAAAAATGCCAAAATCACTATAAATATATTGCTTTCCGCGCTATAATTTTTGTCAAATTTCGTGTTTATAATGCTTTTGTATCCATATATAACCATCAAAATAAAATTCTTGAGGGTTGGGTATTACAGACTTTATCCTTAAAATTACGTATTTAAGCCCGTTTTATATTTTTACAAAAATAAAACATGCGAAAAGTTTAAACATTAAAAAAGATATATTTTAACATTTCTGATATTCAAATATCTATATTATCTTTGGTTAATATTTGAAAATTACGGTATTATTCTATTAGAAAATATATTTTAAAATTATGAAAAGGCGGCAAATTTCTGAAAAACGGCGGCAATTTTCTGGGTGCCTACGGGCGGCAAAACTGTTAATCCGCCCCTGCAATCACGTCATAGTTCAAAACTTTATAAAAAAGTAAAAATCAATGTGTTCTCTGGGAAAAATATTGATTGTCAATCTGACGTTAAATGTTTTTTTTTTTGCATAGACGTACAATTTATATTCTGTTTTTTTGATATTCTCAAAATGCCATTTACCTTCACCAACCAAGAGTATGCAGACATGCATATGGTTTATGGCGAGACATTACAAAATAGTCGTGCTGCTCTAAGACGGTACAGAGAGTTATTTCCAAATAGACGTATACCGCATTACTCTGTTTTTATCCGAACTCATTAACATCTTCGCGAATTTGGAACCTTCCAGCAAAATACTTGGGATCTTGGCAGGAATCCTGATGCCAATGCTGTTGATCGAGATGAAGAAATTTTGGAACTGATTAATGAAAATCCAAATTTAAGTATTAGACAAGTAATCCGTAGGGTAGGAACATTTACATTTACATCCTGGAATTTATTTAAAAAAGAAAATTTACATCCTTACCACTAATATCGCGTGCAAGCTTTGCAACCAGAAGATCATGTTCGCAGAATGAATTTTTGTCAGTGGCCCCTACATAGACATAATCAGGACGCCAATGATCTTATGTATCATTTGTGACAGGTATCACATTTTTTCCAGAGAACACATTGACTTTTACTTTTTTATAAAGTTTTGAACTAGGACGTGATTGGTTAGTTTTAAAGGCCTTTAGTTCTTGTAGAAAGTATGTTAAACAAAAATTATTGCTAGATTTACTATCTATGGGGTCAGTTCTACCATGGGTTAAGCGTCGAACACTTACTACATAACACCCTGTATACCAAATTTAAAAAGTTTTGGATTATATTTTAGTATAGTTTTTTATTAAAATCTATTATAGGCTTCAAGTAAAGTACCACTGCCGAAAGTTATGTAATGACAATGACCAAAAATGAGGTGCACGACTAGATATTATAACAGTCTTAAATACAAAATTTTTAATTTCTACGGCTTCCCGTTTTTCAGTTATGCAAGATTCGTACATACGTACGTACAGACGTCACGACGAAATTAGTCAAAATGGATATTTCCGTTGAAATCTGCAAACCGAAATTTTTTGCGATTGCAATACTTCCTTTACTTCGTACAAGGAAGTAAAATAAGATATTCTTTCATATTGATAATCACATAAATGTCAAAAAATGATATTTAACTGCGTTTTTTTGAAGAAAAATTGTTAAGAACCTCAAATAAAGGCACTTGCGGTTGACCAATTATAACCAAAATCTAACCAGTTTTTCATACGGACGTAAAGAATTATAATTTTTACAATTCTCTTATTGGAGTTATCGTAATTGTGCTTATACATTAAAAACTCACGACCGATTTTTTTTTTTGACTAAAGACAATATCTTTCTTACCTAATGGTTCGAAGGTAAACACCTAGTATTTATTTCGTAAATAATAACTAATATAAAAAATGTTTTCAATTTCAACAAAAGTTGTTGCATCCATCACATGACCTGAGTTCCTATTTTAAATTCTAAACCTGAGTGTAGGTCTGGAAAAAAGCCTAGGACGGGTGATATCAAACAAAATACCCTGTATAAATTATATTTTCATTTTAATAATGTAGTTTTATAGAAAATTTTCTTGGCTCGCCATTGCTTTACTACAAGCAAATATTAAATTCAGAACTGTACGAAACCAAATGTGTTCAAATACATAATTAAACATTTCCCACGTACCCACTGATTCTTCACGTTGTGTCTTTGTGTTCACTTCATGCGTCTAGCTTCTCCTTTGTACCAACACATTCATTCTTGCCTACATCATTAATTTTTATCTACAACTACTTTGTCATGATTTAATTTGATTCGCTACTAAGTTTTTTTTTTAGTCTTCTATTGAATATGAGATATAATTTAATTGTTATTTTTTATATTTCATACTTTTTAATGGCTATGGACTAAAGGTATTAGAATTATTTGATGTAAGAAAGTTACGGATCATATCGATTGTACTATATTATCGTACTATTCATGATTTATTTGCCTAAAGAAAAAAATCACACAGGGTGTAACACCTAAACGAGCTACCTCAAATAATTTCTATATTATTAAAGATACATTAAAATGCTATAAGACAATTTTATAGTAGGCCAACTGGGGCATTCGATTGGAGAGGGAAATACAATAAGTTACAACACAAAGTTATATTTTGTTTAATGAGATGGTATACTTTTATGCCAATTCAATAGAGTATTTTTTCTGGATTCAACCATGTATTCATTTTATATCCTAACATTACAAAAATATTGAGTAACACGTATTTGAAATTTAAATAAATTTTATTTTTTTAATCATTTTTCAGTAGCCTATGTATGAAAACATTTGAGCTTAAATTAAAATAAAGCATAAATATTTATTAATAACTTTATAAATAATCTTCTATGTGACTTCCATCCTATACAAAATCATGTCTTTTCAAAACTAATTCAGAAGTTGCATTATGAATTACTTTCCGTGTTAGAGTAGCACATGCTTCTCTTACGCGATCAATCAAATTTGAATTTGTGTTACTGCTTCAGAAATACGCTTTATTCTTTAGATATCCCGATAAGAAAAATCGAGAGGCAATAGGTCTTGGGAATGAGCAGGTCATTTGAATGGTCCATTTGTTGCTATCCAGTGGTCTTCAAACATTTTTTTAATGTTTCCTACACTGGACGAGTATTGGGGGCCGGTGCACTATCCTGCTGGAACCACAAATTTGTTCTTTCATTTAAATTTAAATTTTTCGGATAATTTAATAATTCATTTTCTAAAAAATCTAAATAACGTGGTCCGTTTAAAGTTATATATATAGGGACCAATTAATTTAGTTCCCATTAATCCAACCCACACGTTAAAACCCCCATCTTCGTTGATAATTTCTAATTCGAAATGAATGCGGCTGTTCTTCCACCCAGACATGTTCGTTATTTCTATTGAACATCCCATTATTAGTGAATTTTGATTCATCCGTCCACAAAATATTTTTAGAGAATTCATTATTTTAATGGTATTGTATTAAAAACCACTCACAAAACTCTATTCTACGTTCATTATATGTATTATTTATTACCTGTAATAATTTATGTGAATACGGTTTCAAATTATGTTTTTTCAAAATACGCCAAACCGAGATATTTGACATAAAATGTTCACTGGCAATTTCACGTGTGGACGCATTTGGATTACGAGTGATAAATCCCAAAACAGCTATTTCTATTTCTTTGTTATTTCTTACTAGTCTTTGTCTTTCATGTTTATGTGAAAATGATCCATGACTGTAAATTTGTTTTAATCCGCTTGATGATATTTTTTCTTGGACGCGGGATTTCTTACAGCAAAAATATTACAAGTTTCGATCAACTCAACACAACAAATAACAATGTGCAACAATAGGAATTATGTACTAAATAATTGAAATTGACACAGCTCGTCCATTGTATGAAACGTGGTTATAAGCCTATGACTGTACCAGCTAGAACAGTACCTTCCAATCTATGTAATCAAGTAAAAGGTGAACTAGATAGATGAGTATTACAAGTTACAAGTAGAACCGCACTGGGACGCGAATAATTTTTTTAGCACACTAGACGCTAATAAAGGTTTTTTGCAAATTGAATTGGATGAAAAAGTATCCAAATTAACTACCGTTTCAACACCCTACAGTCGTTCCAAATTTTTAAGGCTACCATTCGGTTTGAGGAATGCCCCAGAAATTTTTCAAAGAAATTAAACTGTATATTGATGATTTAATTATTTTTGCAAAAACTGTAGAACAAAATATTAAAATTAGTTTTGGAAAGAGCAGAAGAATTTGGTGTAAAATTTAACAAAGAAAATTGTAAATTTATGGTAAATGAAATAAAATTTGTTGGACACATTTTAACTAACATTGTATTAAACCGGACCAAAATAAAGTAGCAGCAATACAAAACGTTTAGTGAAATTCTATAAAGTTTAGACATGCGTTTCACTACCCATAGCCAACCAGGACGTAAATATGTACTGAACACTCGTTACAGAGAATTAAATATTGTATGATGTGGGAGTGAACCAAATAGTAAATCGTGCTTTTATTGGTATGTGAATCAAAAACACACGCCTCCTCCATGCTTACTTGTTTGTGCACTGAATTGTAAACTCGTACTGCACACATAATGATGCTTTTTACTCATTTTCTTGTTACATATAAATATAAAATATTTTTATTGTTAATAAATTTATTTAGAACACCTATGTCAGGCGAAAAATCCGCTATTGATTATTCAAGAATTAGTATATAACACTCATTATAAATAAACTAGTTTTACAGTGCTTTGATGTTAAGAATTATATAAGTTTTAAGATCATTAAAATATTTATCAATTTTATAAATAAAAAAAATCCTCTCGTCTTTTTATTTTGTATGTATGAGTATCGAATTTAATAACACACACACACATACATACACACACACACACACACACACACACACATAATTCTAATTACCTATATCTATTCTTTAATTTATAATGAATTTTGTCCTATACTTCTAAAATGTTCAAGATTGTTTAAATTCATTGACGGAATTGCAGGTATTTCTTAAGTATGTATATGTTACGCTCAAATACCGAAATCGCTCAGTGAGCGAAAAAACGTCCACAACGCGTTATGGATAGTGCTGAACGACCAAACACCGAAATTCACGTTGTGGTCGTGATTTTTAGGAGTTGACAGTTCGTTAGATTTTAGTAGTTAATCTTTCATCACGATCCACAACGCGTTGTGGCTGTTTTTTTTTTCGCTCACTGAGCGATTTCGGTGTTTGAGCGTAACATATGTACTATAAATATACATTACCTGCCTAAAATTTTAAGTATTTAATTAATAATTCAATAAGAAATATTAAATGTACTTCTCAGAAAAAGCTTTCAGTACAGTAATGTCAGTAAAACTCAGGTGAAACGTTGATTTTGGACACTGACATTTATCTACCGATTATAAATATTTGAATTTGACAACTTGGTATAGTTTGGACTGAAATTTATTACAACAGAATATTTTACGTATTGTTATAAGCGTACCGTGTCAACGCCACTGGTCGGGCAAGCATGCTGCACGCGCGATCTTGTATAACAGGATTAAACCCATAGGCGCCGACTAAATAATTTTAACCATTAAAACGTTTTATATCATATTTATATTATTGTTTATGCAACTCAATATTCATTCGTTACTAATTATTGATTAATATAATTACGTGTTATACATTATTAAAATTATTTTTATTTTCACAAACAAGTAACGCCATTTTACACAGCACTGCCGAATGTAGGACTTTAACATGTAAAAATCAGATTTTCGTAATTTCTTGCTTCCCTATTTTAGTTAAAAATGCTTCAAGGAAATGTACAGCATTGAATAAAATTCTACATCTGAAGCAAAAGCAATGGAATGAGAGCAGGGGGTGATGATCTATACTGCCACTCTAGCTATAAACTTTCTAGAAATATGTAATAAAATTTGTGCACTTTAGTAAGCACGCGCTAGCCGAAAGTACTAATAATTGGAGAATCCGGTAGTAAAAGTGACAGATGGTTACGTAAAACTATCTTGTATTTGGATTCTTTTAAATAATGCATTCTTGTTACGTTCTTATAGTTTACCAAATAATGAAAGAAGAAAAGTCAAAATATAAAACAAGTATATTGTTTGTGCAAATCTTTTTGACTGAAATGAATTTTTAGTATACAACTGGTAAAAATTATGATAATTAAAATTGTTTCATGTGGATTTGACTTTATAATTGTACTTTTACGTCAGAAACACAATAAAAAATTGTAGCAGTCAGTGAAGTCATTCAAAATTATCCGCTGCAACAGTTCATAGCTAGGATGTTGCCATCTACGTTGAGCTTTGCCCGCCCGCTCCCTTTGAAACTAAAATCAGACATTTGTTAATTATTTTATCTCAATTTTATGGCTCCATCTCTATGGTTATTTCTGAGGAAATTTTCGACATTTTCATACCTGATTTCTGCGTTATAGAGCATGCAATTAAATCTGCTTATTAGTCCAGTCAATATAGGTTTTTACCCTACAAAAGGTGGGGAAAAAATGATTTTCACATATGTTGTTTGGGTCGAGACGGGGATGAAAAATTCAAATTTGTGACCTTGAGGAGGCTCGGCGTGAGCCGCCATCTTGGATCAAAGGTGCAAAAAATGAATTTTTCGCTATTGTCTCAAAAACAGTGGCCCGTATCAACATTTCACAACAATAGAAAATTAAAGCCCGTTAATTTTTGTACAAAAAGTGTTCGTGTATTTTTTACGTAGGATGAACTCTCAAAGAGTTATGTTCAAGAATAGGTAACCAGAACAACAATTTATGAAAGAAGATTTAATCACTCAAAATATACACAATACTAATTTTTTAAAACTTAGTCTAATAGATTTTGTTATTTGTAACAGTTTACATTTGTCGTGACATCTAAAGAAGTAAATTATCGATGATTTTTAAATAATTTTTGTCAGTGCTTTTTCACAAATTCATCAACTACTCTCCCGGTTAAAGATATGGTACCGCGGTTTAAAATTTTTAATTCAGATTGGAATTCTCCTTCATGTCATGTTAAACAATTTTTGTTCCGATGAGCGGTTAACGAATTATTAACAATTTAAACTTATATGAAATTTCACTAAAATTTGAAACATCTGCAAATCAGCTTAGTTTCCATTTGTTCTCCTGAAATTTGGACACGATTAAAGATAAGCTTTAAATAATACCGAAATCTCAATTTGTAATTTTTATGTTGACGATATTAACATGCCGCTATCATTGCTGCGCCCGAAAAATTTATCGCCAAATTAAAATGTTACCATTAAATATATAAATAAATATATCATCACGGCATATTACCCATTTTTGAATGTGCCACAATCTGCTTTATCGCAGATATCGGTAATTTTACCATTGTGTTTCGCATATAACAAAAATAAAGTAGATACCCGGTATACAAGTAAACAATAACAAAATCTTAATATGTCATGTATTTACAGTAAAAGAACTCGATGATACAAAATGTGAAATGTTCTTGTACTTGGTGTACTTGCAATTCCGCGCATGGCCTGGATGGCAAGTCGGCATTTCCCGGGCTTTTATTACAATAATACAAAAACAACAATTCTCTTTTCTCTGACGGTGAATGTAATAATGTAAATATGTGAAAATAAGTATGTAAAGTAAAATTTTTGAAAGAAGTCCGATCAAGGCCATCTACGAAGTGTACCTATGAATTATGATTTTGTGCTGTCAAATTTAGTAGTGTCTTTTACTTAGTTTTTATGAGGGTACATAATATCTTGTGTACCTCATAAAAACTATGTAAACGACACTACTAAATTTGACAGTATGAAATCTTAATTCATAGATGCAATTCGTAGATGGCCTTGATCAGACTTCTTTCAAAAATTTTACTGTATGTATATTTATTGTACATAAGTTTATAAAACTTTTTACAATGGATTGGTAACATGATATAATATAAATATGTAACTTACAAATTCATTTTAACAACTGTTTACATAGAAGTAATGACATGAAAATAATAATAATAATATATCTTATAAATAAAAATTTGAGAAAGGCAACAGTTTATTTTATTAGTTGCAATATTAATTTTTTAACAACTATTTACATGGAGATATTGAAATGAAAATAATAATAATAATAATAATAATAATAATAATATCTTATTAATAACATTTGGTAAGAAAACAGTTTATTTTAATAATTGCAATATTCGTTTCAACAATTATTTGCAAAAGATATGACATAAAGACATGAAGATGGTAATAGTAATAACATATCTCATAAATAAAAATTTGAAAAGGAAAACAGTTAATTATGTTAATTGCAATACTAGGAATGTATAAATATATATGGAATGAAATAAGGATTTAATGTAATCATTCGTTCATAAAGAAACTTCTTAATTTTAATGAACTCAGAGTTTAAGCAAATATTTTGTTAATTTCATAGTTATCTAAATTATTGAAAAGGGAGACATAATTGTCTACATTTAGATTTAAATCTTTCATAATACCAGAAAGGTAGGCATGTCTGAAAGGCATTCTAAGAAGAAATGCCATAAGTTTTCTTTTTTGTTTAGATTGCAATTAGTGCAGTTATTCAGTGCCGGATTACCCATTAGGCATAGTAGGCAATTGCCTATGGGCCCCACGACTTTTAGGGGCCCCGCTACATTGGATTAAAATAATATTAATTTGATTTTGAATTTTGCTTTACACACACACAAAGAAATCCTTAAATAAAGAAATGTTGCTTACAACAAAGAAATGCTTGCTTACAATAATGGACACTTAATTACAATAACAAAAATCTGATGTGGCCAACACAAAACCTCCCGCTATTTAATTTTTATTAATTTAAATACATACCTACGTTTTGACTAATGCTGCAAACTATATTATGTTCCATTGCATATAACTGTTGCTTTATATACTATTTTCTTTTTAAAATGTCATTATTATTAATTTGAAGTAATTATTTTTTTGACAGTGATATTTACCTGTCAGTTACATTCATTTGAAATATGAACTGTACTGTATAACAAAGGAATTGTGTTTATCTTACGCTTCGTGATTAATAAAAAAAAAAATATTTTTAAATTTATTTGTAAAATATATCGAAGAAGTATTAATGTATTCCTGTATGAAATTCAATTATCTTTAATTTTTATAATGACACAAAATGCGAAAAAATGTCATTTAATGGTATTTTTTGAAGGAAAACCGTTATGAGCTTCAGGTAAAGTGCCATTTCCGGTTATCTGATTTGCACCAAAATCTAATGGTATCTTTCCATATTAGAACAGGGTAGAAATACAAGGTTTCAGAATTTTCTGAATGATAGTATTTCAGTTAGAGCGCCAACAAAATCCATACACACACACACACACACACACACACACACACACACACATACATACACATACACATACAGACATCATCGTGAAAATGTTAAAATTGGATTCTAGGGACCTTAAAACGTGGTCATTTACTAAAATCTCGATATGTGATTTTTAGCAGGATCCCTATACCTCCCTTACTAAGGGTAGCGGTAGGTAAAAATATCAATCAATATAACAGGACCCTACTATTACAACTCGATTGGATAAAATAAATTGTTAGCGCTATCTATACTTTACATTGACATTGATTCACGTAAATATGTACCTATATGTCTTTTGTTACCTGTTTGAAATTAGAACTTTTATAAAATTATAATAATATGATATATTTATAGTTTTATTACATTTGTTATTTGTTGTAAATTTCTACTAGTTTCTTAGGCAAACGTTTTCATTTTTATGATTATGATACTAATACATACCAGTGTTTAGTATTTTATAAATTTGAGTAATAATTCTTTCGCATAACAATGCTATAAAATTTTTTAGTTACAATAAATGAAGGGCTTATTGCAATAATATGATATGTCATAAAACAAAAAAAATTGATGTAAAGTTTTACTTTAGTTACTATTTTGGCTAACTTTGCGGTTTTGTTATCGTGTTCTTTAGTATTGATTTCGGAAAAAATAATATTGTTAATATTCATTCAGTGTAATAAAATTGATTTATTAAAAAAAAAACCATCAAAGATGTACTTTAAAATTGAGAAAAGTGAATGTTAATTTTTTAAAAATGTTTATATATATATATATATATATATATATATATATATATATATATATATATATATATATATATATATATACAAAGTGTTAATACTAAGTCGTTACACCCGACAATGGTAGTTAGAACTCATTAAAACCAACAACTTTTCTTAGTTCCAATTTTTGATTTGGTGCCCCGGGTTCGTAGTTCTTTTGTTTTTCGAAAAATCGTCATAACTCCATTATTTTAAAGGCAATTGAAATTTTTTTTCTCAAATTTACCTTTGGGCTCTCTAAAACATTTGACATTTACAATTATTTTTTATTTTTCCAAATAACAAAATGGCGATCGATCAAAAATTTCAATACATGATTTTTCGATAACCACTCTATCGATTTTCGAAAATAAAGCATTTATGAAATCCTTAAACTATCTACTACAATATTTGTCATAAACATTTCTTTCAATCTATCCCAAAAAAGGTTTTATTCATTTACTTGATTTGCAAGTGCAGTGTGTTCAGATAAAAACCTAATTCGGAGTAGGCTATGAACACAGAAACGTATATTTGATCATTAATCAGTTCAAAAATCAAGTTGTCACAATTGATCGTTAAATGTAATTTTAAGGAGAAAAGATAATAAAGGAGGATATAGATTATTGCCATTCACCGTTTTCTAATTTATTTCTATTTCAAAAAAAGGATACAAGAATATTTCTTTAGATAACATTTTTGACAATACCTCGTGTCGGATTGACATTTAATTAAATACTTTGAAATTGATATAGGTACGTTTCTTTGCTCATAGCCCACTTTGAGTTACGATTATTTTTAAATACATTGTACTTACAAGTCAATTAAATGAATTTTTGGGGTAAATGTTTAGAACAAATGTTGTAGTAGATAGTTTAAGGAATTTATAAATGTTTTACTTTCAAAAATCGATGGAGTGGTTATCAAAAAATCATGTTTTGAAATTTTTGATCGATCGCCATTTTGTCATTTGAAAAAATAAAAACATTATTGTAAATGCCAAATGTTTTAAAGGGCCGAAAGGTAATTTTGGAAGAAAAAAAAATTAGTAAGCCTTAAGATAAGGGAGTTATGACGATTTTTCGAAAAACAAAAGACCTCCAATAACTACGATTAGGGGCTTCAAATCAAAAATTGCAACTAAGAAAAATTGTTTGTTTTAATGAGTTCTAACTACCATATTCGGGTGTAACGACTTAGTATTAACACCTGTATATATGTGGTTGCCACAATATCCTAGCCCTGAAAGGACGCATAATTAAAAAGTACAGATAGTTATTTTAATAATAAATTAATATGAACTGAATTAATACTTGCAGTATTTTATTTTAGTAAAATTTGTCTTCGTCCTTTGTTACAATCTTAAAATTTTATTTGATGAACAAATTATTTGTGACATGTCAATAAAATAGTAAAAAATATCTGCAAAGCAACCATTGGTTCACTTCGACAATTTGTGCAATACATTAAAATTTTTACGAAAATTATAATAAGGTTATTATGAATATTAATGCCCGATTTTAATATGTGTATTCCAAGTAAATAGGTATTTGTTAAACAAATTAAAAAGCAATAGTTTGGATGCACTTCGGCTATTTGTGAAATAAATTAAATTTTTTAAGAAAATTACAATAGTAAGGTTTATTAATATGCAATTCCGATTTTAATGTGTTTATTCTAAGTAAATAAGGTAGGTATTTGTTAAACAAATTATTTGTTACAAGTTCATAAAATAGTAAAAATATGTGAAAAGCAACCGTTTCAATACACTTCGGCTATTTGTGCAATAAATTCAAATTTCTATGAAATTTGTAATAATAAGCTTATTATTAATATTCAATTCAGATTTTAATACGGTTATTCTAAGTAAATAGGTATTTTTTGAACAAATTATTTTTCACATGTCAATAAAATAGTGAAAATATATGAAAAGCAGCCGTTTGGGTTCACTTCGGCTATTTTTGCAATAAAATGAAATTTTTACGGAAATTACAATAATAGGCATATTATGAAGAAAATTCTAATTGACATATGTCAGTGTCAAGTGCAAATTACATAATATGATTGTATTACAATTTTACTGGAAATATAGAAACTTTCTATGTGGTATTTGTACAAAATACATGGTACTGCCAGAATGCAATGTAATGAAATACTGTAAATATAGAATCTTTTGCTAGAAATTTTGGTATGGAATTTGTACAAAATACATAGTACTGACGGAAGGTAATGTGATGGCAACATCAGATTTTTTTATTTAACGTAGGGTTATAGTCGAGAGTCTAGAAATTTAATAAAATATTATAAATTACAGCAAGAGATAATTTTAGAGCTTTAGCTTGTGAACTGTTCTGTAATTATCAATCTCCCCTGAGTTATTGAGCCCCTTCTGAGAAAATAAAATGAAAAAATCTGATGTGGCCAGCACATGACCTCCCGCAAATCCCATGTTTAAAATAGCAATGAGCTTTAAGTAAAGTTTCACTTCCGATTGATCGTTTGTAAAAAAATCTACTTTGTTGTTCCCATAAATAGAACGGTTTGTATTATGAAATTTTGGATTATATTTTATTATGTTTTTCCTGAAAAATCTGTTAAAGCTTCAAATTAAGTACTACATCCGGTTTATCATATATAGTCAAAATCTAATATGTTGTTTCAAATTATATAAGAGTATTAAATACCAACTTTACGAAGTTTTGGATCATTAATATATTTTAAGAAAAAATCGTCACACACATTGTCAAAATCATCACCAACTTCCTTATGCTCTAAAACGCAATCTGTGTAAATTCTTCGCCGTACATTATCCATTTCGTAAATGTGTAGTTGCAAACTATTATTCGACACTTTGAAATCACGTTCTTATTGAGAAATGTTTGATATATAATGCTGCAAACATCAAACTTAAATCGAATTATCTTGTATATCTAATATTTATGTATGATGGAAAATATATTATTTTTACAAACCTTAATTTCATTAGAATCATATTTAAACTACTAAATTCTTCTTAACACGGTTTCATTATTAATTTTAATGAAAATTGCTTCGTGACAGTGACATTTGTTTAAAAGTGTCAAATTTGTTATTAAAGTATTGTTATTGTTTGACGCAGAGGCAAAGTGATGTACAAAAATAAATTATTTTATAATATAATATAAAGTTATTTCAAGTTATTTGCTAAATGCTATTATCGTAGAATTGAAGATTGTGTCATTATATTTAATTTGTATTGATAAAAGTTTCTAAAAAATTATATTCAATGAATTTTTTACAAGAAAAACTGTTAAAAGCATGTATAAATGATACTTCCGGTTATCCGATATACAGTAAAAACTAATGAGCTCTTCCCACATTAGTATAGAATGGATATACAAAATTTCAAATTTTTCTGATTGATAGTTTTTGAGTAATTGTGTCCACACGATCCACATACACACACACACACACACACACACACACACACACACACACACACACCCATACATACCTACATTGTAAAAATGTTAAAATCGGATTCTGGGGACGTCAAAACGTGCTTATTAACTAAAATCTCTATATCCGATTTTTAGCACGATCCCTATACCTCCCTTTCCTAGGGTAGCGGGAGGTAAAAATCTGATGTGGCCAACACAATACCTCCCGCTATTTCATTTTTATTAATTTAAATAGATACCTACATATGCTGCAAACTACATTAAGTTCCATGGCATATAATAACTATTGCTTTATTTACTATTTTCTCTTTGAAATGACACCATTACCAATTTGAAATGAGTAGTTTTTTTGCTGTGACATTTATTTGTCAGTTACATACATTTGAAATATGAACTGCGTAACACAGGAATTGTGTATATCTTTAAAACATAGGCATCGGGATTTATAAAAAAGATTATTTTTTAGATTTATCTGTAAACTATATAGAAATATTATTAATGCATATTTATAAAAAATTCAATAAGCTTTAATTTTCATGGCATAAAATGCAAAAAAATTACATTTAACGGTATTTTTTGACGAAATTACCATTATGGTTTCAAGTAACGTGCCGTTTCCGGTTCTCCGATTTATTCCAAAATCTAATGGTTTCTTTCCATATTAGAATAGGATTAATACACGTTTCATAATTTTCTGAATGATAGAGTTAGTGAGTTAGAGCGTTGACAAAATCCATACACACACATACAGACATCTTCGCGAAAATGTTCAAATCGGATTCTAAGGACCTTAAAACGTAGTTATTTACCAAAATATCAACATGTGATTTTTAGCAAGATCCCTTTACTTCCCTTACCTCAGTAAGTAGAGGAGAAATAGAAAGAAGTACGCAGAGTAAAAATATCTATATTTAATAAATCGTTTGTAGTACATATTAATATGTATAAAACATATTTTCTTTTTATAATTATTTCTACACTCCCTTCTTCGACACTACTTAAAATTTCGGTCTTCGTATTTTAGATCAAAAGTTTATAAATATTTTATTTATATATCAGTGTAGCATGCCGTCCTCATATTTATTCCATACATTTAATCATTAATATTCTTACACTTACATTTGGCTTTTATTTACAATCTATACAATATTTTATAATTAATAATTCAGCTTTATGATGTGAGTATTTAAATAATTACCTTTTTAAATTTATTACATTTAAACCATACATTTTGTATTTACTAAGAGGATTTTGCAAAACAAAAGTTTGATTACATAAATATTAATTTAAATTACTATCAAGAGTGCACAATGTAACTAGGGCTGTCAAAAGTATTCGGTTAACCGGTTAACCGGTTAATCGGTTAATCGGTAATAATGAAATATTCGGCTAGCCCGTTAACCGGTTTTAGCCGGCTTTTAATCGGTTTATAGCCGGTTTTTAACCGGCATATAGCCGGTTTTTTAACCGGTCAATAGCCGGTTTTTAATCGGTCAATAGCCGGTTTTTAACCGGTTAGTAGCCGGTTTATAGCCGGTTTTTAATCGGTTTCTAACCGGTTCATAGCACTCTTTTTTTTAAAAAAAATTAACTATAACCTAACGTCTAAATAGCTCTTGACAAAATGCCATATATCAAAATAAATAAATTTCAAATGCTTATTGAAACTGTCAATGTTACCAACCTTAATTTGTTATTATTTCTTTTAATAATATTTTTGAAATAAAAGTAAATTACATTGAAATAGGAAATAATTCATTAGTTACGTGATATGTTTTCCGCCAATCAACATTCAGAATTTCCATAGTTACATGTCTATCACAGCGATGATAAAAAACAAAGAATATCACCTTATTTCTATTCGTTACTAACTGCTATGGCATTTTTACAACATTGACAGTTAATTTTAATAAAAATTCATTATATTCTCTCATTAAATATAAGCTCGTGATATTAATAATGAAGAAAGGGGTGAAAGGACCAAGCGTTGAATGGTTTATAGATGAAAACAAAAGGCATAAATGGTCCACGTGTATTGTAAAATTCTTTATTCGCAATCATTATAGTAATATACCGATTCCTAACCTTTTGGAGGTTGGGAAATACGTCATTCTTAACTTTAATGACATTCTGATTGTGAATAAAATAAGATACATAACCTCGGTGGGAGTTTCATTACAGCCTCGCGCTTTATCTCACCTCGAGGCTTCGCCTCTCGGTAATATACATAAGCCCTCGGATGTAATGAAACATTTCCCACCTCGGATGTAATATACTATTATTACGGACGCTTCGGGCTTAGGGAAAGCCCATCTTCAGCAATCGTTGAATATACAGTAATAATTAAACCTTCCGAATCAATACGGAGTTGGTGAAACATGAATAATAATCGAAGATATTGCTCGCATACCATATATACGTATATCATATACCATTGCTAAACAATAAATTGTCAAGATTTTAGTGCACACAGGGAAACTTTGCAAAGTTTACCGAAATTTCCCAAAGAAGAAGTACGATGTTTCCTAAAAGTTAACGGCGCCCTTAAAACTCGATACGTTTTGAGGAAACTTTTGAACATGCACCAAATTAAAGGTTATAAACCGGTTTTCTGACCGGTTAAAAAACCGGTTTTTTGACCGGCTAAAAACCGGTTTTTTGACCGGCTAAAAACCGGTTTTTCTGACCGGTTAAAAATCGGCCGGTTATTGACTTAAAACCGGTTATTCGGTTTTTCGGTTAACCGGTCTGTAAACCGACGGTTAACCGGTTAGCAATTTCAGCAGATTTTGACAGCCCTAAATGTAACCCAATGTTTCACTGTTGCCAAGTGTACGGAGGTAGGTTTTATATTATCTGTGGTACGGAGTGGAATGAAACTTCTGTATATATAGCGTACCCATATAGTCGGACGACACCAGCGCCGCAAATGGATTTTTTTTTAACTACAAAAAATATACATTCTCTATACCGCTATCATTCTGACGTCCATAACAAATTTTGCTATACGATACTAGGGGCCCCCTGATGCCAGAAAAAAGTTTACAAGGCAATATGCATATTATGACGTCCGGTATACGGACGTCTTATGCACATGGCTTATAAATTAAAATATATATATGAATATATGAATAAAAGTTTTTTCATCAGAAATCATCGTTTAGCGGTGTTTAACACTCTAAAAACTCGTATTTCGCCTAGAAAACACATTCTGAAACGATTTGGAGACACTTTATGAAAAAACAGTATTTTCATAAGATTTCAAAGTTTCTCGGTGTAAAACAAAATTTTAAGTAAAACTTTTGGGACACAGTTTCTTCCTTATATTTTGATGGAATAAGATTGTTTATGGCAGAATATGATAGATTACATTATATTTTAGTGTATACAAGCTTTTGCAGGGCTTCCGTGGTGCCCTTACCTATGCAGTCAAAATACCTTTTTGTAGTATTGAAATAACTGTAAAACACACTAAAACACGTATTTCGTATAGAAAACGAATTCTGAAGCAATTGGGAGACAATACATGAAGCAATATGGAGACAATATATCAATAACAGTGAGGTGTATAACATTCTAAACACACGTATTTCGCTTAGAAAACACATTCTGAAGCGATTTGGAAACACTTTATGAAAAACAGTTTTTTCATCAGATTTCATCGTTTCTCGGTGTAAAACAAAATATTTAAGTAATGATTTTGGGACACAGTTTCTTCCTTATATTTTTATGGAATATGATTTTTATGGTGGAAAACGACATATTACACTATATTTTAGTATGTACAAGCTTTTGAAGGGCTTCCGTGCTGTCTTTGCCTATGCAGTCAAAGTACCTTTTTGTAGTATTGAAATTACTGAAAACACTCTAAAAACACGTATTTCGTATAGAAAACGCAATCTGAACCAATTTGGAGACACTATATGAATAAAAAAAAATTCATCAGAAATCATCGTTTAGTGTTTAGTGGTGTTTGGAGACACTTTATGAAAAACAGTTTTTTCTTCAAATTGCAACGTTTCTCGGTGTAAAACAAAATTTTTAAGCAAAACTTTTGGGCCACAGTTTTATCCTTTTTGATGGAATATAATTGTTTATGGCAGAATATGACATATTACACTATATTTTAGTGTATACAAGCTTTTGAAGGGCTTCCGTGTGGTACCCTTGCCTATGCAGTCAAAGTACCTTTTTGTAGTATTGAAATTACTGAAAACACTCTCGAAACACGTATTTCTTATAGAAAACGCAATCTGAAGCAATTTGGAGAAACTTTATGAAAAACAGTTTTCATATTTAAGTAATACTTGTGGGACACAGTTTCTTCCTTTTATTTTGATGGAATATGATTGTTATGGCAGAATATGACAGATTACACTATATTATAGTGTATACAAGCTTTTGAAGGACTTCCGTGGTGCCATTGCCTACGCATTCAAAGTACCGTATTGTAGCATAGAAATTACTGTAAAACAATCTAAAAACACGTATTTCGCCTAGAAAACGCATTTTGAAGCAGTTTGGAGAAACTCTATGAACAGTTTTTCCCTCTCGTTAACAGAGGTATTGGAATCATGCTACAAATTGCATATCCAGATTTTAGTGGATAAGCACCTGTCAAGGTCCCTATAATCCGATTATAACATTTTTACGATGTTACCCGTATGTATGTATGTATGTATGTATGTATGTATGTAAGTGTGTGTGTGTGTGTGTGTGTGTGTGTGTGTGTGTGTGTGTGTGTGTTGTGTGTGTCTGGATGTTGGAGCCACGGTTTCTCAAATACTATCAGCCCGATTCACAAAAAAGTTTAAACTAATCCTCAATTTTGGATTAGTGAATTCTATTCTATTTCGGTATTTAAAATTTAATTTTCATGATATTATTAATAAAGGTAGATACTAGGAATAGATTGGATTATATTTTAAGATATAAACTGTCAAAATTAGAGTAGAATACGCTTATCCAAAAATGAGGATTTGCTTAAACTTTTTTGTGAATCGGGCTGTATAAGACTTAAAAAATATTTAACTGCAGTTTGTTCAAGCTGACATTCCTGGGAAGAGCTGAATAGATTTTGGTAACAACTGGACAACCGGAAGTAATAGTTTCTTTAAAAAAATCTTCTAAATATAATTTTTTGGAAATTTTTGTTATTATTTGAAGAACAAAATTCTACATCTGATATATTTAAAAAATGAATTATATCTTCTATAAATTTAGAGATAAAGACGTTATGATATAAAGAATAACGGGATGTAATAAGTCGAGTAGGCTAAACTAAGAAAACCAGTTCACAAATTCAAATATTTGTAACATAGTTTGTAAATGACAGATGTTAGTGTCAAAAATCAACAGTTCTAATGATATTCTCAAAGCTTTTTCTGGTAAGTACATTTAATCTTCCTTATTGTTTACTAATTAAATATTTAAAATTATAGGTAAAATGCATATATCCATCAGAAATACCACCAATCTTGTTAATGAATTGGAAGGATCTCTGACATTTAGGAACTTTCTCATACAATGAAAAATAGATATAATTAGAATTATATGTGTGAAGAAGATATGTTAATTAAATACAATAAAAAAACAATATTTTGGTAAGGTTCTGAAATTTATATGTTATAAAAGTACAATACAATACTTATATAATAAAAAATGAAAATGGCGAGAGGTATTGTGCTGGAAACAACAGATTTTTTTTATTAAATAATTCTACAAAGGTATAGTTGTTTCCATGAGAGGTAGCATTAGCTGTTTGAATTTTCAAATACTCGGGGAATATTTTGAATTTATTTTTATTTTGCATGACAAATTTTTCGCTACCTAATAATTTTCGAATGATCCTGTCTCGATTAAAACTTTACAATTTTTAAATTGAATAAAAGATAGTTTGGAAGTATAATTTGCTAAAGATTCGAGTTTTCTAGAAGTTCAAAAATAAAAATTTTCGTCCCGTTCTTTTGTTTCTTCTGGATTTTCGATAATTTTTGTATTGTCCTCATTTTCGAAATATTCAATTTTAGTTTCATTGTTTGATTCGTTGGGGTTGTCTAATATTTGCAAATCTTGTCGTTGTCTTTTTAATTGTGGTCTAAATGATTTTGTACTAATAGACATAGGTTGTGGGTAGTTTTGTGTTGCTGTTGGTGTTAGCTGAATGTCTTGGAAAATTTTGTGATTGAGGTGGTCTCAATAGTGGGGATCTGAGTTGGTTTTGGTTCTGGGAAAAAGAATGATTATATTGAAGAGTTGGTGCATTAATTTAAGATTTTGTAAATTTTGTTCATTTATGTGTGCGTGACGATATTGAAATACGTTTTTAATTAAATTTTGTATCTATGCCAGAGATTTTGGATTTCTAGCCTCTAGTTTGCTTTTGTATGATTCTTTACAATTTATTATAAAGTTATGTGAGGCATAACTGGATAGAAATGTGGCTAAATTTTCGAAACCGGAGCCAAAATTTAATTTTAATAAACTTATCATTCTTTTCAAAATATCATCGTATTTATCAAAGTATGTAAATATGTCTTCATTAGATTTTTGTTCGAGATATGATAGTTCTGTTAAAAAGTGAACTTCATATCTTTTATCTTCATATTCTCCGATTAGTGCAAAATGTAATAAGTAATATCTTTGTGTAATATGTACTATTTTCCTACCCTTAATTTGGGCTTAGCCTGTTGGGTAGTTGTATAAATAAATAAATAAATTAGTAATGTTTTTAGAGTTCCAATCTGTATAAGTTTTAGTTGCAAGTTGTGTGTTAGCCTCTTTAATTATTTTCTTTCGAATTGAATGTAAAATAATTTGTTTAACAATTGCAGATAAAGTTTGTTTTTAAATAATTTCAATTATTTCATCGCAAATATTAATAAAGTGTGACAGGGTGCCAGTGCTCCCGTCATATTCAGATATGATATCTATTAATTCTTTAATCTCATTAAGGATTTTTGGAATTGTGCTCAATGTGGCTGGTTGGATTTGTTAACAGTTATACAGTAACAAGTTTTTACCAAAATAAAATTATGTAGATTGTTATTACTTGGTAATATTTGAATAATAATTATTTTTAAAAAATCTGAGTTGTTTAACAACAATGAATAATAATGTGTAATAAACTTACATTAATATTAATAGTAAATTCACGACGGTCAATTTCATGGTACTTCTGGAATGAATTTGGAAGGGTTCCTAATGTGGACGGTGGGGTCGAGATGTCTTTGGCGGTCGATGCGCTTCTGATGACTTTCTCGGAATTAACGACAACATGATTAGCCTTTCTTCATCGGAGGTTGTGTAGAGGGTCTGGTAGCCTAACGTACTTGTACTTTCGGTTCCTCTTCTTCGGAGTGTATAGTGTATTTTGTTATTTATATTGATTGTTAGGGACATTTATCTATTTATTAAATATTTGTTTGAACTGGCAGTTTACGTTTTTGTAGTCTGGGCAGTTCACAAGTGATAGTTGTAGTAAGCAGAAGCAACAAGGCATTCGGTAGCCATATAATAAATCGGGTTAAAATACTTGTGTGTTTTATTTCAAATACCCTCGGACATCACAGAGTGTAATACCTTTGATGAATTGATCTCACTAATAATTATTCTAGTGAGATTTCGGACTTCTTTAGCACACTAGGAACTTGATGGTTCGTTGATGCCGCGTTTAACACTTGAAAGTGATGACTTAAACTCTTCAACGTTTTAGATATTCTAGTTTAGAAAAGCTTCGGAGTTTAAAGCCTATTGGACATCCTACAGCGACTGCGCCGTTTAAATCAGGGATCCGTAGGATTTGATTTTTAAAAACAAATTTTATTTATTTTAAAATCTATTAATGTTCATTTATTTAAACCAAGTACATTTATTTATCGAAGCAAGACATATCTAAGATGGCTTTTCACAAACTGAGATTCCTAGTGAATCTGATTTACTAGGTTGATATTAGATACCTACTTACTCAGCTACGGAAAGTTACTAAGCGGCTGATGCAATAGTTGTGCAATAAAATAAGGGTTGGGACCGTATATAAATTATATATATATATAAAACATTCCGATTATAAGGATTGAGAATGTTCAAATTGCGAATAATGAGCTGGCTAAATAATAAAATAATTAAAAAAAACATAGGCGCCAGAAATAGTCATGAAAAACAACCCCCCACTCCTCACATCGCAGTACATACAACGTCATTCGTAGCCAATAGGAAAACAGTTTACGTTAATTATATAAATAAAATTAGGCGATAGTTTGTCACATGTTAAACTGTACGTACTCTGACGTCACACTCTGTTTCAGATCACGTGACTTTTTCAAAATATTACACAAATTTCAATATTGAATTGTAACTACCTATCTAATGAATATTTCGTAATATTTACAAATTTAAGGTTCTAATGCCCAGTTGCACCGATACCACTTAAGAATTTAAGTTTAGTTTAGCCTTAAGTTTAGTTTTATTTCGTTACACCGTGCGCTTAACTCTCCGTAAACATCTTAAGGCTTCCATAAATTTAAACCTTCGAAATTGACGGTTTATCTTGCATTCAAGTAAGTAGTGAGGTTATATTGAATTGAAACGTTTTTAATTTCTATCAGAATCATTGAAGTTATTGATTTTATTGTCGATGATAACGATTTAGATGTGTAGCTGGCCGTGTCAACTATATAGCATGACCTTGAGACTTTTTGTTAGTTATGTATTACGACACTTAGCGCTAGTAGTGCTTCGTTCGGATTAATTCGTTAAAATTCGTAAATGTGCGGATGTTCGGTGATTTTAAAATCGTGGCGGCTTGACGGAAAGTCATACAGACAATTCAAATTTGAAATTGTATTTTCGTGAAGTGTTATTCTTCATTATTGTGTTATTTTATATTGTTCTGTTCTTGTGTTTATTTGCTTCTGCAAAATGCCGAGATTGTTGTGTTGTGTGCCGGGTTGTGATGTTGAATATACAACAAAACATTATTTTCCTATTTATGAAGAAGAAATTTACAAAATTAGGATTGAACGAGTAGCTCATCCAAAAACAAGAAATGAAATGATTAGAGAACAATTATAATGTAAGTCTGTATTGGACTTCATTGGGCAAAGAGCTAGCTTGGTGGGGCCACATGATCAGAATGATCAAAGTTAGACCGGTGAGACAAATATGGATGACAAAAGTGGTAGAAAAAACAGACCGAAAGACAACTGGGTTACGCTAATATTGAAGATTTTAGAGAAGATAAATACGGCGATTCAAAACGCTAGGAAGATGGCATATAGGAATAAGAAGCAATGGGCGAAATCTGTACACAACTATATGTATTTGTATACCCTACACCTTATGGTAAAAGGATATCTGACTATATTTTTATATTTTCCTTATGTAATTTTAAGTAATAAATATGCGTTCTATTTCTTGTTAAATATATTTTGTTCTTTTCTGTTTATTACTACATCAATAAAAAAGAATAAATATATTCTTAATAATAATGCGGGATGCAGACTATCCCCGATACTACCCGCCATACTGATTTTAGTTATGTCTTACGACACCGAGCGCTAGTGTTGCAGGGCATGAATGCCTAATACTTTATCATTGCAGTTGACTATCTTAATAGTATCTGCTGTCTGTGACGTGTAGTGACATGTGTCATTGGAAAATTTGACAGCAACAATGACACATGTCATTGCAGTTTGGATATTTGACTTATGTCAATATATTTAGTTAAATCAAGTGGCCAATACTCTTCTCTAACAACCATTGTTAGTGTTATGTTAAAGTTTACCTAGTAACGTATTTTGTGTAAATAATTATTGAATTTTTGGCTGTGATCATAGACAAATAATACTCTTTAGACCGGAAACTTATTTGTACTTACACTGAACATTACACCTGGTGATTTGAATAGAATTAAAATGTAAATTAGGCAACCCGTTTTTGAATTTTAAACAAAATATTGTAATTTTGTTGATTCATATAAATTTATTTTGATATTAAAATGCATGTGCACAAATTTAATGTTTAATTATGCTTTTTGATTTATGTCAACTTCATTGAATAATTGTAACGGTAATAAAACACGAATTGAATTACTTATATGAACTTATACTTATGAACACATAAAATTAAACAATGTTACAATAAAAACTTGCCTAATAGATACAGAGAAGTTACAATGAACAATCAAAGTGAATTATATAGAACCATGATAGAATCAAAAACACAAATGAAAATATGTCAAATTCACAAATTTACGTCAAATTCAAATGTTTCCCACGCATCCTTATTTCCAACCTCAGCAAAATACGTAGACCAATAGTTGCTTAGTAATATAGTATGCAAGTTCTTAAATCGACGTTCGCGACATCTATTGACTGGAATTGAGTACTAGTGGCAAAGGCCCGGCACTCGTCATATAAGTTTCCAAAGGCTGGTTGTGATAGAATAAACATCCAAATCAAATTTCATTAGTGTTTCATTTTTATTTTTACAATTTAATTTAAAGTTTCATATTTTTACATCTTGTAGCGGCTGATGCATTGGATTTAATTTTATGCGGAATATACGACAGATCTGATCATTTTCATATTCTTTCTGATCATGCTTTTTATCAACGGTTTCGATTAACCAAATATACAGTATTACAATTACTGATTTTAATAGAAAATAATATTGAATTTTATAACGACATGTAAGTATTCCATTCATTTTTCTTTAAATGTTTTACTTATTAATTTAATTAGTTGGCACTTCGTGTTCGCTTTCTTTTTTCGTCTGATACCATTTTTGCAAAAACAATGAATATATTTAATTACACTTCAATTTTAAAAACTATAATTATATTTGAATCGAACTTACCAATATAACCTCCAAACTTTAACACAAACAAAATTTTTAATTTTATTTTTCTTGTTACTAAAAATACAATTTAAACAGCTTAAAAATATATAAACTACACTTAAGGTTATTAAAAAAAATATGTGTGCAACAGCAGATAAAAATTAAGTCATACTTAATGTAAGTTCAGTTTTATTAAGTGTAAATTTAAGAAACGTCGGTGCAACCGGGCATAAGGAATCTTTTAAAATTCAGTACTTAGAAGTCATATAAAAATTCTTGCAACAGCCCTATTATGCAATTGTATTAAAAATTCACACTTCTTTATTATTATAATTATTGTCAACTGTTTTCAGGCAAGTTCGTATTTTGCTGTGTTATTGCAATTTATAAAAAAATCGAACTTTCAAAAGTACACTCGCTGTGTTTTTTTTCCACAACAAAATTCTAGACAATGTACGAAAAACAAGTTTAAAACATCAGATATTTCAATATTAATTAAATTATTTATAATTTATAATATAGATATTATAAATATTATTAAAATGTGCAATCCTCATCAATAATAGTTAATGTTATAAAACGAGTTTCATAAAGAAATCTGTTGTTGCACGAGTCTATGTTTTACAAAGGACGCGAAAACAGCCCTTATGAAACATGTTTTTTTATGAATTAATAACACTATTCTGGACTTCCATTGTCTTTATTTCAGTAAAGTAATAACAATTACTTTACTGAAATAAAGACAATGGAAGTCCAGAATAGTGTTATTAATTCAAACGAAACATTGTGTCCTTCATTCAAACGAATGTTTTTTTATACTATTTTTTTCTGTTGAGGTAATTTCATAATTGTATCAGATACGACTTGTCAAAAATAGTGATTCGGTCGAGACGAGACGAGACGAGACGATTCATAAAATTATGTCTTGTAACAATTTGATTGTTGTTGTCCGCAGCGCCACTGTAACAGTCGCGACTGGGGTGCAACAGAAGTAGCGATGTTTGCGATTTAAGTAAAGTTATACTTACCTGCTGTCTGTTGCGTCGGCCGGTAAGCTGATCACGTCACTGGGTGGGTAGCACAATTATATTAAACAATTTAGAAAAAAATATATATCTTTATTTAAACAGTTAATCTAATATATTAAATATAACGTAGATATAAGTTAATATAATTGACAAAAATATAACTCGAAAACAAGAGACTCAACTGTAAAGCAGTTGGACTGAGAATGAATTCGCCTGGCCACCACGATCATCTTCAGTCCTCGGTAAACGAACCAATTGCATACTCGGCAATATAACGCAATAGCTGATATTACTAAAAAGTCAATTTGAGCGTGGCCAATTACGAAACCAAATTTTGCACAACAATCAAATAGTTACATTACCGCCCCCTTAAGACTTAATTATAACCTCGCAGAGGAATAATTTAAGTCCACTGGGGATATTAGATCGTTTACCCTCTTAATATTAATTAATTACAACAAGTAGTGGTTAATGTCATACCGGGGACAGGGGTGTTCTCAGCAGTTGGATGGATGCCGATCTTTGGGCTGCAAGGGCTGCACGGGCTGCTGGAGTGGGTGGATCTTCTATCGTGACCACCCGGTCCAATCTCCCCGTCTCATTGTACGCTGGTGGATGGAGGGCGTCTCGACTAACCAGCTCATCTGGTGTTGGCGTTCGTGGCACTAAATTAGCTAGCAAAAACCGGTTTAACAGAGCATGCCACAGACTTGCAAAAAAATTGATCGCCTTCGGGTTTGATGTTCGGTGGCAAACACAAAAGTATACAAAAATAAATAAGATTTGTATTAATAAAAACAAGTTAAATAATAAACAAAATAAATACAAATATATTTATGTGATATTACAATTAACGAACGATATTTAGCAATGTATTTCTCATACCTAGGGGTAGACTACCCCTGAAGATCTAGGGTCTCATCTTCAGCGGGATGATCGAATCGAAGATTGTTGTGGACTGTCTACTGTTTTGCTGACCTCTGACTGTCGACCGTTGACTGTTCATCATTATATTTAACATTCTATTTATATAATATAAATAGAATGCAAGATTGCAATAATTTTTCTAAATGACAAGTGTAATACCCTCGAGTATAGCCAAAAAGGTTAATAACATTAAATTGACACAAATTGCAAATAATTTTGTTAAAACGAAATATTTCAACAAACCTGGTTCGTTACAGTCGCGTCTTAAAGTTTTTTTCATCTCGTTTAATAGAGTCTCGTAAAAATTTAATATTTATCTAGCATTTTCTAATATGTTATGAAACATTAAAAAGAAAATAACGCTAAAAATCTTAGCTAAAGCCTGGATTAAACGATAAAGATAAAGCTTTTATTTTCAAGTGTCTTTATAAGTAAACTTACAAGTATATTTACACGATCAAGTTTTCCGTGAATTAAAATATCCAAGTGTCAAAATTTAAGTTATACTTACATTAAGATTTCAATTACTTTTCTATCTCATTTTGTTATTTTTCAGTTTAATATCGATCACTTATAACACTACTTGTATACATCAAAAATATAAAAACAAATGATATTTGACAGTTACTTGAGAGTTAAAATTTTTCTTTAGAAGTTTACGTTAAAAGTATTCATTTGTCTCTCTTGCACTCATGCCATTGTGCGATAGAGAAAACTTTTCAAGCCACTTTTAAAGAAGAACTTCGTCATGTAATGCTTAACAAATTCTAACAGATAAAATGTGAAATACTTTATTATCTTTTTGATCAAAAATGCCATGGTGAATAGAAACAGTATCACTAAAAATATGTTAAATTTTACACGTTTGCAAGTATAACTCATGAGAAAAATAACAACTGAGAAATCTCGAAACAGTTTTCGAGAATCGAGATTTCGGAAAATATATCTCGTCTAGTAAAATATTTTTTATATTTCTGTTTTGTTTCGTCGAGACGAGATGAGAATCGAGAAATATCTCGTCTCGACAAAATCACTAGTCAAAAATTTGACTTGGTGTTTTATATCTATCAATTTAATTTTACAAATGAAAATTTGTTGTTAACTGAGATTATGGCCCAGTTTTGTAATCTCCAGTGCAATCTGTCAGTTAAATAAACAAAACTGAAACGAAATGAGCTGTCCAATGACAGATATATTATTGCATTAAATAATTAGACTCAATATTCTTTGTTAAAAAAAAATTAACTACAGATTGTAAAACTGGCCCTGTCAGTTTTGAAAACAGTCATATCACCTTTAGAAAACAAAAAGCGCCAAAACAGTGCGTATATATCATAACGATGTGTATTCAGTCCTTGTATAGATTCATAAAGACAGCGATATAAAAAATAATTTTATTTCGAACGATTTTATTCGTCATTTACAAATGTGATAACTATTACAGAACAGAGTTAGTACATTTTTGTATTATGTTAGACACGCACGAGAACCATGGTAGAAAGAACAAGAATTATGCAAAAAGTATATGAGAGTAATGTGAACTTTAACAATAAACTGAATAGATATAAACTTAAAAACTATTTTCACATGCACTACACACAATAATTGTTATTTGCATATGAGATATCATAAAATAAGATTTTAAAAGCATTCCACTTTTTATCATTTGAAAAATCTGTGATATTTTCTTCAAGTAATTCGGTTCTAATTGAACCAAATGAACTTTACGCAATGGTAGCCAAGAAAGCTACTGGGGACTCTCTGCGAATATCATTTCTCAATCAATTACCTATTTATATTATAAAAAGTTTCGTTTCTTATGCATCTCCATACTGAATCTTGATTGTTATTGTGTTACGAAGAAAAAAAATTCTACATGTTTTATGTTTTAATGTTACCTTTACTATTTTTAATTATTTTCGTTTTACGTTTAAGCAGGGATTTACAGATTATTATGGATTGAACCATTTTTAAATTATATAAAATTGATATTGTTGAGCAACTTAACTTTAAAGAATGCATGTTATTTTTAGATATCTTCGCCTTTTATATGTGCTTAATATGAATAATGAATGTAAATGACGTATGAATAGTAAATGAAAATAAATATATTCATTGCGCATTCTGAATCTTGATTTTTATTGTATTACGAAAAAGAAGGATTCGTGATTTATGCTTTAGTGTTAATTGTAATATAATAATAATAATAATAATAATAATAATAATAATAATAATAATAATAATAATAATAATAATAATAATAATAATAATAATAATTCTTTATTGTATATCAACGTAGTACACGTTATTACAATTCATAATGGGGGTGAGTCAATATATCCTTGTAATTTTATAACTTTTCATTTGTCCACATTGTATTCATGAATATGAGATGATGAAAGGGACGCACAGCTAACTAGATAAACGTAGGTGTTTCTATTTTTTTGGCCGTAATTGTACCTATTTTGTTGAATTTTTAAAATAATTTAGTAGTAAAAAATTTTAAAATATAAATACCAAAATAACAGACAAATTAACAATATTATAATTATGTAGGAAATTATTAAAAAGAAAACTAAGCAAATAGATAATTTTAAATTTATTTATCTGACTAAAAACTTTCATATTTTAAAAGTAGAGTTTTTGGGATTTTTGGCCAGATTTTAAAATAAAATGTGAGTTATTTCCCAGCTTTCTCCTAAGAAAATTAAAAGTCTTTCTTGAAAATTTTGTTAGAATGATAACAGAATTTTGTCATCTTATAAAAAAATATGAATGTAAGCCCAACACACAAACATTTAAGTTTATGATTCTTCCTGGAGCAGTCAAGAGTTGACATTGCTGTACAATCCAAAGGTCAACCATTTAAGTTTTCACTTCGGACAATCTGAGGCACACACGATTTTTATATTTATTCGGACTTTATATCTAGATATTTCATGTACATTAAATTTATTTTTATGTATTTTATGCATTTGTAAGTGCATTTCATCTCTTTTCATTTCATACATAGTCAACATTGATGTAAACTGTGTAGTTTCCGCGTAAATTAGGTGTACCAAGTTATGAATAACGTTTTTCGCACTTTTTTGATTTTTTGACCTATTTTCGGCTTTAGCGACTGAATGGTTGGTCTTAGAAAAAAACTTTTTATAGGACAAATGTAGGAAATTTTGTTTACTTTAATTTTGTATAGAATGATCTTTTCGGAAAAAAGCATAGTTTCCACGTTATATGCCAAAAACAAATAAAGTGCCAAAATTTACACGTTTTTTGCCAAAAAAAAAAAAAAAATATGTTTCCGGGAAAAATCGGAATTGGCAAACCTCAGACTCGTGTTCAACGACCCAAAGAAACATAAAGGTACCAAATATCACGAATACTGAGTAACTTTCCCCTATTTTTCCTAAATGCCCCCGACTATTTTATTTGAAGCCCATAACAGTTTTTAATGAAAACCTATATTAAAACATAAACCATTTTTTGTATTAATGAGAATGACATTTTATTCTAAAATTGATAAACCGGAAGTGGTACTTTACTGGAAGCTCTAAATAAATTTCCTGAAAAAATATATTAAAATATGTTCCAAGGATTCTCAAATTTGGTATTTAAAACTCGTATATTATTTGAAACAACATATCAGAATTTAATTGTAAATTGTAAAAATTTCAAATTGTTCTCGAGCATGCTTGCAGGTAGAAGCTTGACTTGCAGCTAGTGACATCTCGCGAGTAATTTTCGAAGTAAATATTACATTTCTAATGTTACTTTTTATAACCAAAACGCGTAGGAAATATGTATATATATTTATATTTATCTTTTACTTAGTGTATTATCTAAGGAATTATGTTGATTATTTTTTAAAATTACTTGCTTATGAAGTTTAAAATTGAGTAAAGAAAATTGCATATTTTCGCTTACTGATTTATTAATTATTTAATTAAGTTAAGGGAATTTTTACAATATGGCAACACACCACCATAGCCCTATTGCTATTCTTAGTGCTAAAAAAGTTTCAGATGCATATTCCAGATATTTTAGATGCAACAGTTATAATTGTTAGGTAGAATTTTTAACGTGCCGCGGTAGCAAGTCAAGCCCCATAATTGTAATATAAATTGAAATTGTTGAACAGCTCAATTTTAAACCATGAATCTTATTTTTCTAGAAATCTTCGACTTTTATATGTGTTAAATATGAATAATGAATGTAAATAACATATGAATAGTAGATATGATAATACCTAATTAAGAATTTAAAATTGCAACTGTATGGTTTGTATCATTAGAATACGAACCCTAATCCATATTAGTTGGCCTAGTCGCTAAAATTTTATTTTATTTAGCGCATATACAGGGCGTGTATAATTATGTAAAATGCTCGAAGGACCAATAGACTTTAAATAGTAAACAACAAAAACTCGCAAGCTGAGATTGTGGTGATTGTCAAAAAAAAAACTAAAGAAGCACTGACCTTGACTAGAAAAAACGGGATGTGACTAGGAGGCAGGATCTTGACGGGACTTGGAAGACTGGATGAATTCTGCAGACGGTAACTGGTCTGGAAGCGGTGACGGCCAGATTCAGTAAGGTAGGAGGTTCAGAAGGAGGAGGCCTCACACGTGGTTGTGAGGCTGGCAAAGTGACGCCACCAAGGGCGCAGGGCTGAATACGGGCAGAAGCTCCTGCAGGAGGAACTCGAGAGGAGGGCAGTGTAGAAGCAGGGGCGTAATTTGCCGGATTAAAACCGCCAAGTGGCGACAGCACGGTTGGTCCAATTCGTAGATTAAGGGGTGTCCGCTGTTTAGTACAACAGCGGTCTCGGAGCACAACACAAATGCACAACACTTTACACTTTCCTGAAAATATAATTTTGCCCCACTACTAAGTAAAGAAAGAAACGATTTTATGAAAATTATATAATTTTGTATTAAGATAAATTGAGGCCAAAAAAGGAATGAAAGAAAGAGGAGCTAAATTACTTCTGAACCATTACTTGGCTCATTACTGACTTATTATTATTTTTTTTTATTTATGTTGCTATGAAGCTTTTTTTTTTGTTGCATTCCTTTTTTTCAGATGCCTGTGATTTTTCAAAATAAACAATACATGGCTAACTTTTAGCTTTAAATTAAATGTAATAACAAAACATGTTAGTCGCTTGCCAGCTACTCCGATAGTTGTCTTGACAGTCACCACAATACCTGACTTTACAACTTTACATATTCCCGGGCGCCAGAAATTCGCGTCTAACAATGAATTATTTGATCTCGCAACAATGCACTGCAATTGAACGGTTGCTAGGAAGCGAGAAGGAACGAATGATCAACTCGACAGAAAAATCGAGTGACAATGTGTCAAAGTGACGTTGTGTCAGAGTGACAGTAAATAAATTAATAACAATAATGCAAATTGATGACAATTGAGCTGTCTATTGCGCTGGCAGTGGGCACAGTTTATTAACTGGGCGTTTGATGACGCTATTTTCCAACTTAACCAACGCGACGCGAGCTATTTTGTCATTTCCAAAATATAATTTGGTAATAATACCTAGTAGCCAGTCTAAAGGGGGCAGTCTATGTTCTTTAACTATGACTATTTGCCCCAACTTTATTGGACTACTTGACGTTAGCCATTTTTGGCGTGTTTGTAATGTTGTCAAATATTCTAACTGCCATTTTTCCCAGTATGATTTTATTAATGAATCTAATAAGTATTTACGATGGCTTAAATTGGGATTAACTTCGGCAATAGGTAAATGCTTTAATGGGGTTTGAAGTAAAAAATGGGCTGGGGTCAACAATTCTGGATTGTGCTCTGAGCCTTGGGCACACAGAGGACGGGAATTTAAGACTGCTTCTATTTGTGTTAATAGTGTTATCAACTCTTCGTAGCTTAACAATTGTTTACCTATGACCCTAAATAGATGTTTCTTACAACTTTTTATTGCGGCCTCCCAAATTCCTCCGAAATTAGCACTGAAGGGAGGGATTGTTTTCCATTCTATTCCCTTCATTGCTAATTCGCTGGATAGTGTTTTGTGGAATATAGTCGACTGCACAAATTTATATAGCTCGTTGAATTTATTTCGAGCTCCTATAAAGGTGGTGCTATTATCTGAGTATAAATGAGAAATGGGCCCCCTTCTTGATGAAAATCTTTTAAATGCGTTAATAAAGGAGATTACTGTTAAATCCGAGACTACTTCAATATGAATGGCCTTTATTGTTAAACAAATAAAAAGACAAATGTATGCCTTTTTTGCGTGCTGACCTTTATGCCTAGATTTTATGAATTTAATTGGGCCTGCATAGTCTACGCCTGTATGAGCGAATGGCTTTACTTCAGTTACGCGATAGTTAGGTAAATCCCCCATTTTTGGTTGTGTATTAACCGGTTTTGTCCTGAAGCATTTGTTGCATCTGTACAATTTTTGCTTGATGGCGCCTCTACCAGCAATGATCCAGTATTTTTGCCGAATTATTGCTAGCAGCAAATCTGTTCCAGCATGACAGTTTGAATTATGATAATAATCTATGATTAGTTCTACTATGTGGTCTGACTTGGGCAGTAAAACTGGATGTTTGACTTCAAACGGTAATATTGCGTTGGATAGTCTTCCTCCTACTCGCAATATTCCGTTTTCGTCTAGGAATGGCGCTAGTTTTAGTATTTGTTTATCCTTTATAAGTTTTCCTCTTTGCAGAGTTCTTATTATTTCGTGGAAATATATACTTTGTAAAGCCCTTAGTACATGTGATTCTGCCATGGCTAAATCCGATGCGGAAATATAAGTTTTAAAAAACAGTTTTTTACCGAATTTTAAAATATAACTTGTTATTCTTAGTAACTTGTGCCAAGAAGATATATTTTGTGCCAAAGTATATAAAACGGAATAATCATTCGTAGATGAGGTAGTAGTAAAAGTTTTTGATCTTAGTTCAGGTAGTTGATCAACTGGCAAAGGATTTAATTGCTTAATAGGCCAATTTTCCTCCTTTGATTGAAGCCAGTTGGGACCATGCCACCATGATTTACAATGAATTAATTGAGTTGGGAGTGCTCCTCTGGATATTAGATCACTTGGATTCTGTTTCCCTGATACATGAAAGAAGTATTTAGGGTCCAAGTTCTCTTGTATTTGAGCTACTCTGTTGCTTACAAATGTTGACCATCGATGTGGAGCTGATTTTATCCAGGATAATACAATCATAGAATCCGAAAATGCATATATATTTTCGATTGGATATTTTTTAATTATTTTTTCACTGACATAATTTACCAACCTTGCCATAAGTAACGCCGCGCAAAGTTCAAGTCTAGCCAGGGTAATAATTTTCATGGGCGCTACCTTTGATTTCGAACATAGTAATCTGCTTGTAATATTGTTAACTTCCGTTATTTGTAGGTAGATGGCGCAACCGTATGCAACTTCGCTGGCATCGCAAAAAGCCACAAGATTTACTTTACAGTTTTCTGAAATACCGATATGGCGAGGAATTGACATTTCCTCCAAATAAATAAATTCTGACATGAGATTGACAAATTTTGCAGAAATATTGTTGGGAGGGATGTCATCCCATGATATCCCAGCTTGCCATAATTCCTTTATTAGCAGCTTGGCATATAGTATAACGGGTGAGACTAATCCAAGTACATCAAACAATCTTGCAACAGTTGATAATATAATTCGTTTCGTACAGTGTGATGTGTCAAAGTTTGACGTTTGGAAAGTAAATGTGTCAGTTTTCAGAGCCCAGGACATGCCTAGAATTTTTAGCTGTTCTCCATGAGAGAAGTCTAGATTTGTTTTGTGTGAATTTGGTAAGCTTTCAATGAGTGATTCATTATTACTGGCCCATTTTACTAATTCGAATCCGCCAGCTGACATTAAGTTAATTGAATCGCGTATAATATTGCTGGCTAAGTTTGTATTTAATGCCGATAAAACTAAGTCGTCCATGTACATTTCAGAGGTTACTAATTGCGCGACATTTGGATAATTTTGACCTTCATCGTCAGCTAATTGGTGGATAGTTCTCATTGCTAAATAAGGGCTAGATTTTATGCCAAAACAAATACGATTGAATTGAAATACTCTGATTGCTTCAGAGGGATTAAATCTATAAAGAATTTTCTGATATTTTCTGTGATGTTCTGACACCATAACTTGTAAGTACATTTGCTTTATGTCAGCTGTCAAAGCTATCGGAAATAGCCTGAAATTTAATAATAAATTGAACAAGTCTGCTTGTAAATTTGGGCCCGGGTATAATAAATCATTCAGCGATAGCCCCGTATGAGTTTTAGCGCTAGCGTCTAGCACTATTCTAACTTTCGTTGTAGCCTTGTCTTCACGAATGACAGCGTGATGTGGAATGAAGTATCCGTCTTCGTTTGACGTTACTTCTGACAGATAACCCTTTTCTAAATACTCATTTATTATGGCGTTATACTGGCTTTGTAAATTTAATGACTGGGAAAAGCGTTTTTCCAAATGAGATAGCCGGCGTTCGGCCATTAAACGAGAATTCCCCAGCAAATCTGGATCCTTCTGAAATGGTAAGTGTACCATATATCTGCCATTCTCCAAACGTTTGGTCGTTTGTACAAATATTTTCTCACATTCAGCATTTTCAGGACTCATTATTGCATTGTTTGGCATTTCTTCTAGCTCCCAAAACTTATGTAAACAGGATGCTAAGTTATTTTGAGTGAATGCAGAAAAGGACGAAAAAGACTCTTGTTGTAATAATTTATTGTCAAGTTCTCCTAAAAGAACATAACCTAACGTTGTTTCATAAGCTGTAGGAGCTCTTCCTACTCGTTTTGAGAGAAGCAGCGACGGATATATTTGAGCCCCCAATATTACGTCGATTTTTCCCGGGATATTCCAAGTATTATCGGCTAAGAGAATGGATTTGAAAGACGGATATTTGGAAACGGTTAGCTTGCAAGAAGGTAAGTTATCCGTTATATGTTCGACTACCAGAGCCTTTAAATTGTATCTATGGGGCGAAACTCGGGATTCTATTTTAAGATTTACATACCCGAAAGCCGGGCGACTTGTCATCCCGATCCCCGTGACTTTTGAATTTTTAAGGGGGGTAATTTTTAATTTTAATCGTTTGCAACAATCTTTAGTTATAAGGTTATTTTGTGACCCATTATCCAGCAAGCATCTGATAACTTGTTTACCCTTGTTTATATCTGTAGCGTAAACTTGTGCAGTTGACAATAGAATATAACCTTGGTTGTTTATGGATACATGACATGAAGTGTCATTCTCCGATTCCGCTATTTTTTTGGCGGGAGATTTTGGAGGAGTTGAAAAATGCAAAAGTGTATGGTGTTTCCCGTGACATACCCGACATGTGGTGAGCAAGGCACAGGCTTTACCTGCATGAACATTGGATAAGCAATTATAACATGCATTTTTAGATTTGATAAACCCAAATCTGTCTTGGACTGACATTTTAATGAATTTATCACAATAATACAGTTTGGAATGTTCCGCACTGTTACACAAAATACAAGATTTTGGTTTGAATGATTTGATTGGGGTTTCATCTGCCGCCAAAAATGTGCGCTGATGCTTCGCCATTTTTGGTGGGCCTTTTACAGATGAAGACCGCTCCAGGATTTTTGCTTGATCCCGGACAAATTCTAAAAAGGTTTGGCAAGAGGGAAATTCCGTTTTACGGAATATCGTATCAAATAGTTGTACGATCTCTGAATCGACCTTTTTAGACGCGCAGTTTAATAAAACAAAATCCAGAACGTCTGGAATTTTGAGTTGTTTAAGAGCTTCGACTGAAGCTGAGAATTTATTAACAAATGTTATTAAATCATTTGGGTTTCTTGAACTAGACTTTATATTTAGAATGTTATCTAAGTATTGCTTAGCCATTGTTCGATTATCCTGGTATTGCTTTACCAAGCCATCCCAAATAATATTGTAATTTTCGGGTGTGGGCAATATCCCTCCCGTTACTTCCAAAGCATTACCAGTGAGTTTACCTATAAGATAACTAATCCGTTGCTCGTTTGTGAGCGCCACGTTCTCGTGAACGTTTGATTTAAACGACTGGTAAAATAATGGCCACATTTCTACTTTTCCATTAAATGATGGCAGTTCAATAGGGGGAAGTTTTTTTAATTTTATTAATTTCCGTACCTGACTTTGACTGTTGTGCCTTGGGAGACGACAAAGCTAGCTCGCTACGCGTTCGTTTGATTTTCGAAAAATACATTTCAATAGTCATTAGAGTTTCGAAGCTAGGTTCAAAACCAGTGTCATTAGCCAGATCAAGGTCATTTATACGGATACAGGCGTTTTTAAATTCATCTCTCAACAAATCGACTTCTTGGGATTCGTCCAAGAAGCGTTCATTATTACGCGTGTCAGTTGGAGTGCATTTTTTTCGCGAGTTCGTGCAATTTTACTATACGAGATTCATAGCCCTTTGCTAGGGCTTTCAATGACTTTAATTGGATTTCCATAGTATCAAATTTTTACCGTGGAAGATCCGGCTCGAAGGACCAAAAATTATGTATAATTATGTAAAATGCTCGAAGGACCAATAGACTTTAAATAGTAAACAACAAAAACTCGCAAGCTGAGATTGTGGTGATTGTCAAAAAAAAAACTAAAGAAGCACTGACCTTGACTAGAAAAAACGGGATGTGACTAGGAGGCAGGATCTTGACGGGACTTGGAAGACTGGATGAATTCTGCAGACGGTAACTGGTCTGGAAGCGGTGACGGCCAGATTCAGTAAGGTAGGAGGTTCAGAAGGAGGAGGCCTCACACGTGGTTGTGAGGCTGGCAAAGTGACGCCACCAAGGGCGCAGGGCTGAATACGGGCAGAAGCTCCTGCAGGAGGAACTCGAGAGGAGGGCAGTGTAGAAGCAGGGGCGTAATTTGCCGGATTAAAACCGCCAAGTGGCGACAGCACGGTTGGTCCAATTCGTAGATTAAGGGGTGTCCGCTGTTTAGTACAACAGCGGTCTCGGAGCACAACACAAATGCACAACACTTTACACTTTCCTGAAAATATAATTTTGCCCCACTACTAAGTAAAGAAAGAAACGATTTTATGAAAATTATATAATTTTGTATTAAGATAAATTGAGGCCAAAAAAGGAATGAAAGAAAGAGGAGCTAAATTACTTCTGAACCATTACTTGGCTCATTACTGACTTATTATTATTTTTTTTTATTTATGTTGCTATGAAGCTTTTTTTTTTGTTGCATTCCTTTTTTTCAGATGCCTGTGATTTTTCAAAATAAACAATACATGGCTAACTTTTAGCTTTAAATTAAATGTAATAACAAAACATGTTAGTCGCTTGCCAGCTACTCCGATAGTTGTCTTGACAGTCACCACAATACCTGACTTTACAACTTTACAGGGCGGTTGATTTTTCATTTTCCAGCTTATATCTTCTGAAATATTAAAGATACAAAAAAAAGTTATATACAAAAGCTGTTTAATACAACTTGATCTATAATTTAGCATAAACAAATTTTTTCCAAGGCCTACCAATTTGTTGGAAAAAAATAATTTTTTAAATGGAACATCCTGTATATTTTGACAGAGTAAGATTCTTAATAAATTTCTCTATACAATGATGTGTAACAAGTAAGGATTTACCTTTAAATTATGTTCTATAAAGAAAATAGAAATATGATAAAAGTAGGCTATGATATTCTATTGTTTATACCTGTAACTTCTGTCACACATGAACATTGGCTACGGAGGGGTTTTCCTTTGAATAAAATTATGTCTAATAAAGCAAGTAATAGAATTACTAGCATTGATGATTTACAAAATTATTAATACTTTTATTTAAATATCAAGTAGCAATCTGTGACATATGTTACTGGTATAAACAATAGAATATCACAGCCTACTTTTATCGTATTTCTTTTTGCTTTATTAGACATAATTTAAAGGTAAACCCTTACTTGTTACACATCATTGTAAAGAGAAATTTATTTAGAATTTTATTTCGTAAAAATATACAGGATGTTCCATTTAAAAAATCAAAGTTAAATATTTTTCTGGAAAATTAGTAGGCCTTGGAAAAAAAATTGTTTATGCTAAATTATAGACCAGATTGTATAAAATAACTTTTCTATATAACTTTTTCTTGTATCTTTAATATTTCAGCTGGACAATGAAAAATCAACCAGCCTGTATAATACCAATAATAACTAACGTAATTATCAGTATTTTTTTTTTGTAATAATATAGATATTTTGTGGTTCTTTTGCTACATGGGAAGATATACTTTCGGAAATATTTTGGTGTTTTAATGTCAAACTAACGATACAAGAAAACCAAATAAAGTTTGAAAACAATTGACGTCATTTGTTTGTCACAGTTTAGAAATAAGACACCATAATAAAAAATAAGGCAATTTTGAAGAATAATCGGCGAATAATCCAATCTTGATAAATAATAGAAATTTACTAATAAATTTGAGTTATTATTATATTGTTATATTTATGTTTAGCTAGAAATATAATTTAAAGTTACGTCATGATGTGGGAATATCTGTAAATAAAAAATAAAAACTTCCTCCATTATTCGTCGCTTTTCAGATAATATCAATCCTTCATATTAACTTTTGATTGGATTATATACTAAATTTTTATTGAAATGAATGTAATTTACAACCAATACAGTGATGTATTGATAGATCAAGAAACACTTGAATGGTCACTGTCCAACAGAAAAATACCAAAATGCTGAAATTAAGGAATCACAATTCATTATAATATTTATTTTGCCCTCTGTTTATTTACTTCATTTGAACGTCTTGAAAATCTGTAGGATAAAAGGAAGAGATAAGGTAAATGAAATCGGTTCAACTAATGTTACTCATTTTCTAGCAATGTTTTACAAAAACTAATGTAATGTAAGGAATGTTGATAGTTTGTCAAGCCGTTATCAAAACCAGAGGTTTTTCAAATAATCGAAAATTGATATACACTAATTAATTTTTCTTGGTTGAATGTTAATAACAATGCTATACTTTGATAAAATAAACATATTCAATAGTTTACAACAATATAATCGAATATACAGATGAGAGGACGGGGTGTGCTTTCAAGTAACTAATCTTGTCCGCAAACTGTCTATTCAGATGATTTTAGAAACTCCAGTTTTATATGTTAAGTTTTTTAAGAGAACGAATCAACCAACTAATTTTTATGAAATGTCAAAAATATTACGTGTTTATTTATATCTATGGATGATATGCATATGATTTATTTGTTGGCAACCGAAATACTCCAAGCGTTATGTTTCGCGAAACACAACTTAGCAACGTAAATACCCCATGTTATATAACGTAAAAAAAATCAGTTGTGGCCAGCCCAATACCTCTTGCCATTTCCATTTTATGTCGTAAGTCGTTTTATAACAAAAAAAATACAGACCTTTACCCAAAAATCTACACAATGTTTAATTTATTAATACTATTTAAAACGTAATAATATGCGGAGCAACAAGCATTTTATATTGAAGTTTATATTAGTCTAATACCAGACATGTCATAATTTTCCTATGAGATGTTTACGAAAACTGAAATAAATCTCTCGAAAGGTAATGATCGAAAGCGAACCATTAGCGATTTTTATTTAAAACAAAGACTATAGGAAAAATTATTTACCGTCAATAATTTTTTTCTAATGGGAATACTACGGCAGACTAAATATGACATAATTAAAAGAGTTCACAGCGGAAAATCACTAAAAAAAAGCCAAAGGTAGTTGTAAAAAAGCTAGCAAAATGATGAAAACAAGAAAAAGAAGCTTCAGATGGAATATATTGCGAAAGATAGAAATTTTTAAAGAAAATTTAGCATAATTCAAAATTTCTCATATAAGAAACAAATATAATAATAAGAAACAGAAAATTTATACCAAAGGATAGCAAAATACAATCATTAAAAATTCAGAAAAACTTGATGTGTAAACTGCATCTCAAACCTTGGAATAAAAATTTTGTGTAATTACCGATGCCGAATTCTATTTCACGTTAGATGGTAGTGATTGTGCAGGAAATAAAAGATATTTTATAAACAAGGCATTCATGGTCTTACAGTATATAAATTTAATTGATATACGAAATTCAAAAATGAGAATGTTTTGACAATAGTAGCTGGAGATGAGATTAGCGGCGGATTTTTATGCAGGTTATTTAACCGTAATTTATATTAGGGAAAAGTTGTTTTAATTTGTTCGTTTCGTAAGTTAAATAATACGGTTATAAAATTTGTGTAGATTATTTGTTAACACACCCTTAATTATTGAACTTTGTGTTATGTTTAACCGAAATCACCAAATTTATGTCAATCTTCAATTTTAAATATAAATTACTCAAAAATTCGACGTTAATGAGTATTTTGTCAAGGCCTACTTTCTTTTTAAAATTTTCCTCTTTTAACCATGTATAATACATCACGGAATTACGAAATTACATAAATCATGTAGGTAAGTATTATAGACGTATAACCTAGACGGTAAAAACGAGTATATTATGTTCATGTTATATAAAACATAAATTTATAATATGTAATTTATTGCAAAATAAATAGCTATTCTGTTTTAAAAATTTTGCTAAATTAATATTATAAAAAGAATTTTCTACATAATGCTCGTATAACATGCAAAACACGCATACTCCATGCGCCAAGTCGTGCGCGTGACAATGTACTTACTTTTTATGTTTTTCTTTTCGAGATCAGTGAGTATTTTGGAAAAAAAATCAGTAGTACTATAACAAGCGAGTGAGAATAAATTGAAAATAATTTGACAAATTTTTCGAAAACTTGTTGCCAGGTAATTGAGAACTGACACTATCGATAGAGGCAGTTTGAGATGTAAGTATAAATATAAAGAACCGAAATGAAACTAATGCTGCAATTCTGAACAAATCTGTAAGTCTTACAGATTTGTAAATCTGTAAAAAATGAACAAAATCGCAACGAAAGCTGCAACTCTTATGTATAACTTTATATTTATCAACAAAAATAGATGCGTTTATGTCAGTTTTTTACAGATTTACAGATCTGTAAGACTTACAGATTTGGTCAGAATTGCGGCATAAGTGCAGTTGAACATTGTAGTGTATGTGTGTAACTAGGGAAACATGTTATAGATATTTATTTAGAACAAGAAAGTGTCGTGACGTTGTAAAGTACTGTCAAGAAATATATTGAATAAATATTTTGAAATCCCTTTGTTTTACTTTCCTCTCTCCAACTTAGGACAGATATTACATTTTGGGGAAGAGTTTGTAGGAAATAAAGTCGTACATTCGGGACTGAACACAAAAGAAAAGGAAAATATGACGAATGGGAAAGGTGGATTCGTAGCTTCGAACTATTTCTGATCAGTAAGAGTACGGAAGATGTGAATATAAACAGGCAATGCTGCTTCATTACGGTGGTCTAGAGCTGCAAGACATTTTTTACACAAATCCCAGGTGCTGACAAGGTGGCGGACGATGAGAAAACAAAAGGCAAGGTATTGTAATTTTACGGCACGCGGTGAAATGGTTGAAAATTCAGCTTTTCCCTGTTTTATTAGGAGTCGCTGTTTCTTAATCTTCTCTTCCACTCATTCCTGTCCAACGCATCTTCTCCACACAATTTTTCCTCTTCAAGTCTTCTGCGATACAATTCTTCTATCTTCTCATTGGCGTTCCTCGTACTCCCGGCATTGAAAGTTCGATCCCGACCGACGCCAAATATTTAGAATTTTAAATGGCACAAAAGTGACCCCTGTGGTGCACTCTCCACGCCAGCAACGAATGCCCGTGAGGTGACGCCTGGTAAGCGCCCGCACGAAACAAATATGTCATCATCATTACCGATATCTGCAATAAAGCAGATTGGCACACCCAGAAATGGGTAATATGCCGTGATGATATATTTATTTTATTTATTTATTTAATAATGAGGCGAGGCTGCAACTGCATATCACTTGCGGGGAACACTATGACATACCACTTTTTGATCCTATACTTTCTATCTCTGGTTTTCACTTGACACTTACATCTGTCAATTAGATTTTTTTGAATATATCAGTTGCTTCCATGATAAATAGCAAAGCTGACTACTTTTTGAAAGTTAATTTCTTTATAATTCTTTAACTCAATATTTATTGAATATAAAAGGAAAATGTATAACCAAACCGTATAGAGAAGTGAATTTTCTTTAATATTTATAATAACATAAAATGTCAAAAAAATAATACTTAACTGCGTTTTTTTAAGAAAAGCTCTTAAAAACTTCAAATAAGGGTACTTACGGTGGATCAATTATAACCAATGTCTAAACCAATGGATGTCAAGAAAAGGAATACGAAAGAATTATAATTTTTAGAATTGTAATATAGGGCTTATCGTTGGAGAAAAATTTGTCACACACGCACACACACACACACACACATACATACATACATACATACATACACACGGACACAAACAGATATCATCTCAAAAATAGTAAATTAGTATAGCAGGGACCCTAAAACGTGTTATTCATTGAAAACTCACCACCGAATTTTTTGACCAAAAACAATACTTTCCTTTCGCTTAAAACGCATACAATGGTTTATGAACGATTTACAAAATTAGAAATTTTAAATTCAAGTTTGGAATAAAACTATATTTTATATTTCCAAATGTAAATTTCAATTTCGACCAAACACAAGAGAGAACTATTAAACATGACGGTAAGGTATAACTTTGCTTCATCCGTCAGTTTTCATTTTTTTTTTGTGAGTTGTTGACATTTTAAAGATGGATTCACAGGAACAAATTGATATTTTGTTTTTTGTTAATAAGCAATATTTTGCGAACATTGTAATTTGTACGACAAAGTAAATGAATTGTACAAAAATAAAACGTTTGTTTCATTTCAATACAACGACTAAACGAGGCATAGCAAGGAATTATAGATGCACACTCATATGACTATATTTGAAGAACAGTTCATGATCTTGTTTCAGAAACAAATTATGATACTGCCCGTTGACAAATCAATATGTTCATAGGCCTAACAGACCATCCACGTTTTTGAAGCTTGTGTTTGTCTTATTTCTTTATTATTCAAATCAACAATAGTAAAAAACATTCCCGATATTATTAAAAAATCATCTTGTCCATTAGCGAGAAACAAATTCGTGGCCATGAAAATAAAATTGTAACCTAAAATCTGAACTGATAACTGATAAAACGTCAAATGACAAGCAGTGACAGGTCACGTGATGGATACTGATTGGTCAGATCCAGAATTTCAAAATCGAACATAAACCAGAGGAGAAAATTGTAAATTTTGAATCAAAATTTCTAAATGTAAATTAATAAATTAAATTCATCATAAACCAGTTCTAAAATTGAATCATTTTGATTTTAAATAGTCCAGGAAATTTACGATTTTACTGGAAAGAAATTGCAACAAAAGTTGGCCATAACAGATTTTTTTGTTTCTATATCTATAGAAGACATAATGAGGAATGTAAATGTTACAGATAGAGAATATAATGTCTTTTAATTTGAGGTACCTAAGATTTTAACATCATAAATTGTCAAAAAATAATATTTAAACGTATTTTTCCACGACCATTAAGTAATACCTTCATTATATAACTTTTTTAAATTACACAATACAACATATTACTCACGGGCCGTGAGTTTTCACTTATTACTCACGGGCCGTGAGTTATGACACGGGAGGACCAATCAGAATTATCCATTACTCAAAATTGCAATATTATCGAGTATGCTTTGGCTCAGAACAATGTTCATATGTTATAATTGTTTTTCCAATGTTAAAATGTCAAAATTATGAATCGCTGTAAGATATGTAAATGAATTAAATTAAAAACATTAATTTCGATAGTGAGAATGAATAAATTTGTACGCCGCCAGATATTATTGAATAAATATAGAAAATTAATCAAAACTGCGCCCCGCATTTTTGAAACGAAAATCTTAAGGTTATGGAGTAAAAAAATTCACTCTACTTGAAATTAAAAAAAATAATGAAAGCGCATGGTATTACCAATATATATCTTGCAACAAAGGTAAAAAAATATAAATTATAAACTTTTAAATATACAAACAATAACAATTAAGAATTCTTAATTATACCTATCCAGAGAGAAAAGTTCAAATTGCTATTGAATAGTCGTGAAAAGTTCAAATTGCTATTGAATAGTCGTAGAAAAAGTATAGTATTCTACTCGCATGTAATGGCTATTACTCATTCGAATGATTTACAGCACTCGCTTTCGGCTCGCGTTGCAAACTTCATTCTCCTGAGTAATAGCCCACATTACATGCTCATTGAATAATATACTATTTTTAAACCTTACTGTTTCAAAAAAACTACTTGTTCATGTTGTCTAGTTATTACCTGAAACTAATAATCTATTATCATCTATGTTAAAATGGGGAATACGAAGTTTTATATGTTATAAACTTACAGTATTAGATAAATTGTCTTGACTACATCCTACAATATTCGGATCGACAGACACAAACATCATCCTAAAAATGTTAAAATCATGTTCTAGGGACCTTTAAACGATATGCGATTTTAAGTATGATTTCTGACATATTCTGAGAGGTAAAAAATTATTAAAGCATTTAAAATATTATAAATACGCATATGATAATGTGATGACTAATAACATATTCAAAATGTGATTAATTTGTTGTATATAGCATAAAATATCAAATTAAATAAATAACCAATTTAAAGCAGCATTACTTAGAGCTCAGAGCATATAAAGAAAATGTAAATTCTCAAGCTGTCAGAAACATTTTGCAGTAACGATCTAATCTTTTACCGTTGAGTTTGTTATAATTAAAATGTTCCAAATGAATTATTGTGCGCTCGGCAAGTTCTCATTAATTGGTAGTCTACGTATAACTGCAAACGACTAGGTTTCCTAACTAGCTAGCGTGATAGCCGACCTGTCCGTTAGCTACAAGCAACCTAATTCTGAGTTACATCTTTATTTCTGACAATTTAAACAACGAAACGTCACCTGGACAAATATTTGAAAGGTTAAATATTGGAAGTCTGTTATTATGACTTGTGAAAATTAGTACATGTCAAAATAGTTTTCAATAATAACAAAATTATACAATTTTCAAAAGCCTAGTGTGCCTTTATTTTCGAGTAGCATATAAAATTTTGTCTTCTTATTTATCCTAATTTATTTTTAAAAATATTTCACATGACATTTGTCATTTGTGGATTGAATCTAGTGATTACAGATATTTTTATTCTCCCTCATCAATAAAGTGTTATTTTAGTAACGAGGTTTCAGCGAATAAAGTGCTGCCGTAAACGTACATGTTGGAAAAATATTTGTAAAGGGTATATATAGTTCGTACCAAGTAAATTATTTTCTCTGTATAGTCGAAATATAAGCGATCACTTAAATACTTTGGAAGTAAGGACTACTCGTATTTCCTTTTGCTATAAATTTAACGTTAAATTATAAATTCAATTATGTGCCATAAAAGTCAAATATTGCAGCAAAATATAATGCCAAAAAATTCTAATTAGGTAAAACAAAAAAGTTAGTTTTGCTTTATTTAAATCAATTGAATGATATAATAATGGAAGAGCCAGGCATCCGTACTTTTTGCCCTAAAGTTAAAAGTTATATAATCATATAGGAAATTTTCTAATAAATTCGATAGTGTTCTTCACAATGTTCACATTTTTCTAAAAAATCACTTCTTTAAAATTTATTCACAATTTTTAACTTTAATTGCTCATATCTTTGTAATTATTGAAGATATCGTTCGTATTTTTTTCAGATTATGATTTATTTAGGTTTTGAGAATTTGCAGTGTAATACAAATGTTATATTTGTTTCTAAATTGATAAGAAAAATAATAAAAACTAACATTCGAATATGTTTGTTTTGGATTTTGCAGCACAAAATTCACTAAGGGCCGGTTTTTCAATCGCATGTTAAAGTGTTTGTTAACTACGTATTAGATTAAATTTATCTATCAGATAAACCCCATGGTAATGAAAATGCATTTTTCAATACGAATTTATCTATTCGGTGAGTAACAGTCGCATTAGGTAGTCAACTATGAGATTGGCAATAATTATAAACTGATGTTTGCTATGTTCTTAAAGAATCACTTGTCATTTTCAACATATTTTCACATATTTCGTGTCGAATGTGATTGACAATTTTCATTTGTTGACAGTACTGAATCTGTGATGTTCAAGCAATTTTAAAGTTTGCTTTAATTTGTAGCAATATGTGATAAGAATACATAAACTGAAGACTGGAAAAAACTATTTTACTACTGATTGTGATATCACTATAGGTTTTATTTTATTATATAATATGCTTCTTTCGGGCATCAAGCATCAAGCAGTTGTAAATGTGTATTAGTATTTTGCCGACAAATGTACACATTATGTTGTGTTTTTTTAAAATATTTGCGATATACTATCTCGTTGGTCATTAGTTAGAAAAGGTAACGAATTTCAAAATTTTGTAAGAGTAAATTTGGTTAATGCCTTCCTGGAAATACTCATTTTTGGAGTGATCTGTACAACACTATGTTATACATTGTATTTTTAACACTACGCAATATATTTATAATTACTAAACATTTTTTATTAGGATTAAATATTAATTTCGCTGTATATTGACGCAACATTGTTGTAATTAACGTTTTGCTTGTTATTAATTCTTCTGATTCTTGTAATCCAAATAACTTATTATACAGTGGAAATAATTTTCATTATATTATGTATTATAATTTAAAGAAATTATACATTTTTTAATATGCCGTGAAAAGTACTCTGCCACAGTCATTGGTTTACAATAAATTTTTAGAGCAAATGTTTATACCATTGGAAATATCAGTATTCTCTGAACACATAGCAGTAGATATTTATTGCTAAATTTGAATCTTTTAAAAAATTCATCGTCACTTTAGAAGTCAACGAAATCTGATCAACGTCTTTCAATATGTGGTCTTCGATTCACTACCACTACATTAACAAACGAAATCTACAATTTTTTTCCTTGTCCTTGTGAACGGTCACGTTGCGTCGCAGCGTTGCTTTTAACGTTCATCATGTTTAGCTCTACAGCCCGGGGTGGGCCTTGGCTTCCTTTACAATCTGCCTCCATTCAACTCAGTCAAGCGCCTTACTTCTCCATCTTTTCACTCCCATCTTGACTATATCGTTTTGCACGTCATCCAGCTATCTGAATTTTGGTCGTCCTTTTCTTCTTCTAGAGTACAATTTTCCTCTCATGACTCTAAGCGGCATTCTTTCATCTTCCATCCTCAGTACGTGTCCTATCCATCTTAATCTTTGTGACTTTATGAATCTTATAATGTCTTGTCTTTCAATCAATTCTTCCAATTCTGTATTGTATCTTCTTCTCCATAGTCCTCCTTCTTGTACACCTCCATATACCTTCCTCAAAATTTTTCTTTCAAATGTTTGTAATTTTGTGATATCGTTCTGTCTCAGTGTCCACACCTCACATCCAAATGTGACGACTGGGTGTACTGTGGTTTTATATATTTTGAGTTTAGTTTTCCTTGATATGAGTTTATTTTGGAATATTTTGAGATTAGCGTAGTATGCTCGGTTGCCTTGCATAATTCTTTCTTGGATGGTTGATTTTATGTCGCAATTATTTGTCACTTTAAGACCCAAGTATGTAAAACTATTTACGCCTTCAAATGTATTTCTACCGACTTCCAAGTCTTGAACTAATCTTCTAGCTTCCGATGTGGAGACTTTCATATACTTGGTTTTATCTACTTTCACATGTAATCCTAAACTTTTTGTGTGTCTTTCTATTTCTGTGTATATATCTTTCATATTCGTAATATTTTCAGATACAATTAGGACATCATCTGCGTATGCACAAATCTGGCTTGACATCATGAATATGGTGCCGGGTTCAACAATTCTACTTATTGCTTTATGCAGGACGAGATTAAATAGTGTGGCTGAGAGCCCATCTCCTTGTTTTACCCCTGTCCCGAAAGTAAAACTCTCACTAAGTTTACAACCTACTTTAACTTTTGCTTTTGTATCTTGCATTGTCATTTTCATCAATCTCGCAAGCTTTCTTGGTATTTTTTGTTCCTCCATTAAGGTAAAAAGCTTCTGTCTATTGATACTATAGTGAAAATGAAATGGCAGAAGACCTACGTCATAGATCTGAAAAAAACTTTATAAAATGAAATATAACTTGTAAAAATTATTTATTTTTAAATACAGAAGAAAGAAAAATACTAGTATTAAGAAACGTATATATTAATGAAATTTACAACTATTTCTAAATCAATATCTATTCCTTTTACGGAATATAAAATTATTTGAAATAATGGTAGTTCATTTTTATTCTATAGGTTGGCATGACCACGTTTACATTACATTTTGAATTTTATGTCGATTATCTATCAAATGACATATCACTTGATTGTCAGTTTTCTCTACGTTGAGAATTTTTGTGACTTTTGCTTGTGCAAAATTATTACTTGTTTTAATAAGTAATATAATTCGTGACAAAACGTTCCATCCATAATCATTATGCCGAAAGCTTTATCAAAGCAGTCTCAGCAGCTGATATCGAATGCGGTGAATTATTTTGAACGGGAACTGGACAACGGGGGGGCCTTTGATTCCGTTGCAAGCCGTTCGAGAGGTAATTTGTTTCAAATATTTCTTTTCCTATCAAACTTTAATTAGATTGTGTATTTTTAGAGAGCAGCACATGCACTTCAAATAAGTAAATCGGTTGTGTGCAAGATTTCAGGAAAAATTAGAAGAGGCGAACCTCTAACATCACCCAAGAAACCCAAACGGAAAAAGACCGTAACTGAAATTGATAGTTTTACCGAAACCGCTATCAGAAATGTTATCTACGAGATGTACGCAAAGAGTAAGTTTATTAAGGTAAAATAATTAACACTTGGCTAAGTTTCACAAAATAAAGTTTATTATCTTTACCGCGATTTCGGCTTTTACGCCATCTTCAGAAGACTGAGAAATGTACAAGAGAACTACATGAATATATTATACAAAGATACAGGTATAAGATTATAAACTAATTTTTGGGGTCTTGGGAATACCATCTTAAGGGATCAACAAAAATTCCCTTTCGATAATATTTCCAAAATATCCGAGTGGAGAACATCTGTTTGGTCATTCATCAGTTTCTCATTGCGTTTAATGGCTTTGTCTATTTCAAATGTTTCTAAGAAATTTAATTTCGAACCTTTCTTTTCTAAATGTAAAATTTTTAAATTTTTTATTGAACAGTTGTGGTTGTTTTCAAAAAGATGTGTGGCTAGATTAGAATCTGATTTTTTATTTTTCCAAGATCTCATATGTTCATTAAACCTAATGAGGAAACTTCTACCCGTTTGACCAATATATTTATATTCACACATGTCACACTGGATTTCATATACACCTGATTTGTCTAGAACATTTTTTGTATAAATTTTGTTGTTGATTAGCTTACTTAGAGTATTGTTGTTGTAATAGGCCGGTTTAATATTGGTGTCTCTAAATTTATTTTTAATATCTCTATTGATTTTGCCTACAAAGTTGAATCGAGTGAAATATTTGTTGTTAGGACTAGGTTGTACGGCATAAAAGTTTATTAAAAGCGAGGTTTTCATTTTGTTTTCTAATAATCGGTCCACAATATTTACGTTATATCCGTTATTTATAGCTATTTGTTTAATTATGTTTAATTCATCTGTAAAATTTTCTTTCGATAAAGGGATCGTAACTAATCTGTGGATAAGACTGTTAAATGCAGACATTTTTATGTTCTCCGGGTGGTTGGAACAATTTGGTATTATATTATCGCTGTATGTGTCCATTCTATATATTTTATATTGAAATGAATCGTCCTTATGTGTAATTGTAATATCTAAAAAATTTAGTTGGCGATTAATCTCTTTTTCTAAGGTAAACTGGATTGATTCGTGGAAGGAATTTAGAAAATCTTTTAATTGTGTTAATTGTCTGTCCGTGCCGTCAAATAGACATATGATGTCGTCGACATAGCGATACCAAAACAATATTTTTGTACATTTCTCAGTCTTCTGAAGATGGCGTAAAAGCCGAAATCGCGGTAAAGATAATAAACTTTATTTTGTGAAACTTAGCCAAGTGTTAATTATTTTACCTTATTAAAATGTTTCACCTAGTGGCAACGACGGATTCAATCAATCAAAGTAAGTTTATTATTATAAATACGTATAATGAATAATTCGTTTTGCAATTATAGGTGTGTTCGCGGTAACAATCCCTGAAGGATTCCAAACTTATTTCGTACTTGTTCCGTACTAATTCATAAATCGTGAAATACGCATGCGTGAGCCGAGATTGATTTGGGATTTTTTCTACCGCGAACGCTCGTTTTGACGTTTGAGGTTATGTATGTTATGTACCTGAATGAAAATATAGGGCACCTGCACCTACGTTACAACATGGCGGATGATCAGCTGATCTCGGGCAACCAAGCTTCAGTTTAACATTGCGTCTTATGCAGCGAATGTGTTTTCTGTACAAGAAATTCAGTTTTTCCTAAATTTATACATGCTATTTTAAAATGTAATTAGCCATAATTAAAGATAAGTGTATGAATTATTTACTAGTAAAACAAAGCAGTCCTATTTATAAATATATTTTAAAAAATATTAAATTGAAATAAGTAGCTTGTAGCCTGGTTGTATTATATTCATTTGAGTTTGTATGTTTTTTTTATGTGTATTTTTAAATGAAAACATGAATATTGAAATTAAAATAAATTGAATTATTAGATTTTTTTAATTTATAAAGAAAATTAAATTTGAGATATATATATTTATTTTCGAGTTCATTTTTCTTATTGTCATATTGTGTATTTTTATTGTATATAAATGAGCTTATTGAGTTTATACGTTAAAAAATTATCTTTGGAAGCCAAAGTACGTTAAATCGATAAATTTAAGTGGATACATAATGTGGATCCTTATACGTTGACATTTTTTTGACGAGGATTATAAATGCCTTTTAAAAATCAATATGAAATCAATAATAACCTATCTAATATTTAAACCTTTGTCAGAAACAGACACAAATATATATATATTTTTTCTGTTACTAAAAAAAACTTCATTCAAAATTTGTAATTCTGTCATTTAAAAAATATTTTTTCATGTTTTATATATACAGGGTGTTCATTTTAAATGTGCCACCATTGCTATATAAGAGCTACAAAAACATTATACAAGACAAATTTAGAGAACAGAAATTTTTTTTTTCGACCAGTGGTTCTCAAAATACGGGACTCAACTTTTTTATTTTAAATGTGAACATATTTTTTTTATTTGCTTATTCGATAGAGAATTTAATTCTGAATTCAATGATATAATATCATCATATCCTCACATAACGATTTTTTTTGAGTAAAATAGATATATGATTTTAAATCAATTTGATTAAAATATGATATTACTAAGAGTGCAATGAATGGAAAAACTGAATACAAGTAATTTTTTAACTTGGAATTCGAGTGCTCTGAATGAAATAAGTGAATATTTTGTTTTGTTAAGTGATCATAACTGTCAAGTGAAGTTCAAAATCATTTAATTTAATTTTAAAAATGTATAATTTTACTCACATTGAAAAAGTTGAGATGTTTGAAACATACATTTTATCAAGAAAAAATTCGCGAGCTGCAGTTAATATGTATAGGGAACGATATCCTGAAAGAGTAATACCGTCGCGGAAATATTTCCGAAAATTTGACCTAATATTACATGGTAATACTACTGCATTTATACATAAACCCAGAAGACCGGTGGATGAAAACAATGAAATAAATGTTTTGGCATATTTTGAAGCCAATCCAAGAGCTTCTGTACGAATGGCCTCTGATGAATGCAGATTAAGTGTAGGGACGGTGCATAAAATTTTAAAAGGACACAAGTATAAGCCATACAAATTCCATAAAGTTCAACACTTGCAACCTGGTGATTATGACCGCAGACTTGAATTTTGCCATTTAATCATTAATGAAGGAATTGATGTTTTAAAATGTGTTATTTGGACGGATGAAGCAAATTTTTCCAATAATGGAATGTTTAATGTAAAAATAAACATTATTGGAGTTCCGAGAATCCTATTATGGTACGTGAAAGAAGTTTTCAAAGAAAATTTAATATAAATGTATGGTGTGCAATTTTGCACGATACAGTGTTTTTTCACATGTATGAAGGTAATCATTAATGAAGGAATTGATATTTTAAAATGTGTTATTTGGACGGATGAAGCAAATTTTTCCAATAATGGAATGTTTAATGTAAAAATAAACATTATTGGAGTTCCGAGAATCCTATTATGGTACGTGAAAGAAGTTTTCAAAGAAAATTTAATATAAATGTATGGTGTGCAATTTTGCACGATACAGTGTTTTTTCACATGTATGAAGGTACTCTAACTGGAGATCGTTACTTAGAATTTTTAAGAAACAGACTTGATGATATATTGGATGATCTGCCATTAAATGTCGTTAGAAATCCACACTTTCAACAGGATGGAGCACCAGCCCATAATTCTCGTCAAGTAACCGCGTACCTGAATGAAACATTTCCAAATCAATGGATTGGTACCAAAGGACCCATTGCATGGCCTGCAAGATCACCCGATTTAAACCCTTTAGACTTTTTCTTATGGGGTTATTTAAAAGATAAAGTCTACGATACTGTGCATTAGAATCTACAACAATTAAAAGACAGCATTGAAAATATTTTGAACAATATTGACGGAAGAAAATTAAGATTAGTTAGAAATAGTTTATTTCATAGAGTACAGTTATGTATAAATGAAAATGGAGGCAATTTTGAACAGTACTTATAAATTTATAGGAGTTTATTTTATTTTTGTAAATATTTCTTCATTATAATTAAATATTAAAATAAAAATTATAACAGTTTTTTTTCATTCATTATACTTTTATTCACTTCTTTCTATCATGGCACTCTAATTATGCGTAAAAAACACATGTACATATTCAGTTTTTCCATTCATTGCACTCTTAGTAATATCATATTTTAATCAAATTAATTTAAAACTTTGTCTATTTTACTCAAAAAAATCGTTATGTAAGGATATGATAATATTATATCATTGAATTCAGAATTAAATTCTCTATCGAATAAGCAAATAAAAAAATATATTCACATTTAAAATAAAAAAGTTGAGTCCCGTATTTTGAGAACCACTGGTCGAAAATTTTTTTTTTCTGTTCCCTAAATTTGTCTTGTATAATAGAAATTGTTTGCCCATTTAACTGTTTTTGTAGCTCTTATAGTTCTCGAGATAGCAATGGTGGCCCACTTATATATATAAATATATATATTATTAAAGAAAATTACATATATTTAAACATTCATACAATATGTTCCTATCCGATTATGTTTAAATTATTTTATATGCAATAAAAGTATACACAAGAAAATAGGATTGGGTTAGTTTTAATTTAATAACCTGGAACTCATTAAATAATAAGAATGTCCTGCCTTATTTTTTACGGAAAACACTCCTCATATACTCACTTTTACACACTCTAATCAGTTTTTCCCAAATAAAACAATAAGTGCCGTAAAAACACAATAAAAGCTTACGGCACGATATTGCTCCGTAAGACACAATGCAAACTGAAGGTTTGGTTGTCCAAGATCAGCTGATGGCCGCCATGTTGAAACGTCACGTGCAGGTGCCCTATTATATAGTTTTGAACTGGAATGGAGGCATGACATATTTTTTGGTAAATAAACAAAGTACTAGTATAAGTAAGAAATCAGATTTTATATAATTAAAAAAAAAAAATGTGCAGATATAAGAAAAAAAATACATTAAAATATATTATTTACAATATCGTTTTTAATTTGTACCGCATTTCTATCGCCATTATCATCGTCTTCATTATTTCCAGGGGCCAAGTTATTTCTTGGAAGTGGTTCAGGTTCGGCGTCTTCTAAACGAAAATCATCTCCAAGAGAAAGATTGTGAAACACTGTACACGCCTTGATTAAATGGACAATATCTCTTATAATACATAATTTTATGTGGTACAATTGTCTAAATTTTTACTTTAATAAGCCTATTGTGTGTTCAATTATTACCCTGTTCCTAGATAATATATTGTAATTTATTTGGCGTCTAGTTAGTTGACCCTTGTCCTTAACTGGTGTGAGCAAATTTGTTTTCTGTCTAAAATATTGTTCTAATTAATTTTTTTCTCTTTCGTTTGGCACACGTTATAATGTTCAGAGACTGATTTGATAAAAAGTACGAAATTTTTCTTATTGTTCTATGTAACGTATTAATAGTCTGTAAAACTAGCCGTTTGATGGCCAACAAACCATAAATATATGAGGATTAGTTCTTTGGCACCCAATTTTTCAAACTGCTTCACACGGTGTTTAAAATAATAACATTTTAAATAATTGTCTATGATATGTTCCACTCTGATTTAACCGAAAATGCTCCATAAAAACACGTTCTGAGTACTGGTAAACTGTTTCTTCTATCTAAATAATTTTCATTCTTTGACCTCGGATTTTAGCCAAACATTTCCAGATTGTATTCATCACTAGAAGAAAATTTCCCCGGTTCATACGAGTCTTCAGATGAAAATTCGTCAATCATTTAAATTTAAATTGCACTTATATATAATAAAAAATAACGCTTTCACTTCCAAGTTACAAGGTTAATTCTTAACAAAACAGCTGACCAAAATCATATAACTGCGCAAACTCGAACCGTAATCGTGTAACGTACGCTACAGTCAGAAGATAAACCACCTGAAAAATGATGACATTTGACATCTGTATATAATTACTAGCTGTCATTCTGTCACGGTCTCCCACATCTGCTTGTCAAGAAAGACCAAAAAGTCACGTGACTACTCGCGCCTTATAAATTAGTATCCCATGTAAACTTAGTAGCGTATGACGTCATTACTTTAGGGATATTTTTTATGACGTAGGTCTTCCGCCATTTCATTTCTACCATATCAAATGCCGGTCTAAAGTCTATGAAAAGCATATGTAGATCAATATCATGTTCATAGTACTTTTCCATAATTTGTCTTATCACAAAAATTTGATCAGTTGTACTTTTGTTAGGGCGAAAGCCGCATTGGTACTCCCCTAATATATTTTCAGCATATTCTTTGTTTTTCGTTGATGATTGCTGATAATATTTTATAGGCTACACTAAGAAGTGTTATGCCTCTGAAATTGCTGCAAGTTAATTTATCTTCTTTTTTATGTATGGGGCATATTACTCCCAATTTCCATTCTTCGGGCATTGTTTCCTTTTCCCATATTGTTTTTATTAATTCATGAAGAGTGTCGATAATTACATCCCCACCATATTTAACCAATTCCGCGACTATCCCATCCTCTCCAGGGGCTTTGTTGTTTTTTATTTTTAATATCGCCTTCTCAATTTCTTGTCGAGAAGGTATTTCTACCATTGGTTCATTGGTATCGCCGTTGGGAGTATCATTTTCATTTATATTTTATATTTCTTGCTTTTTATTCAATTGCTTTTTATTCAATAAATCTTTAAAATATTCGGCCCATCTATTTAACACTTCCCCCTCTTCTCCTAGTAGCCATTTTTGTCTTTACAGCCATATATTCTTGTTTGGAATCCTTTCTTTAGATTATTCACATTTTGGTAAAATTTTCTTATATCTTGCTGGCTTAACAATTCTATATCTTCGAATTTTCTTTTATACATTTCCTTCTTCTTCTTGCATAATTTGTTTGCAATTTTTCTTTTCTCTTCATACTTCTTCTTGCTGCTTCTTGTTGTTCTTTGTAGCATTTTCTGTCTTGCTTTATTCTTTTCTTCAATTGCTACTCTACATTCATTATCAAACCATTCTACATTTCTATCTTTTCGTTTTTCACCAATCGTTTCGTCAGCTGCTTTTTTCAAAGTTGTTTTAATGTCCTTCCATGCCTTTTCTACATTTTTATCAAGTTATTCTTTAAATGCTCTTGAAATATTCCAATTTCATCATCAGATTTAAATTTTTCCAGATTCCATTCTTTCTTCTTATATCCTGTTGACTTCTGAACAACAGCTAGCCGCTGCCTCAGGCGAGTACTTACTAAGTAATGATCTGAGTCGCAGTTAGGTCCTCTGTAACTCCTTACATCAGTAACTGATGACGAATGTCTGGCTTTAACTAGGTCATGATCTATTTGCTTTACCATGTCAGATCCTGGTGCTTTCCATGTTCCTAAATGTATTCTTTAATGGTTAAAGCACGTGCTTTTAATAACTAGATTATTCCTAGGAGCGAATTATGCAATTAGTGCACCGTTCTCATTACTTTCTTCGTGTAAGGTAAATTTGCCAGCTATACCTTTTAAATAGTCCTCTTTTCCTACCTTGGTATTAAAATCTCCCATAATTAAGAGATAGTCATACTTTTGTACTTTTTGGCACATTTGCTCCAATTTATAATAGAATTCATCTTTCTCTTCTTCCTCTTTTTCTTCTGTAGGGGCATGGACGTTCAGTATGGTTATGTTACGGAACTTCCCTTTAAGTCTCACTTTGCATAACCTTTCATTTATTGCTTCAAATTCTATCAAGCTCTTTCTACACTCTTTCGTCATTATAAATCCTGTGCCGTATTGGCCAGTTCTAGTCTCGTTGCAGCTATAAAATATCGAGTACTGACGCTTGTCAATTCTTCCCGAACCTTTCCATCTAATTTCTTGTAAGGCCACTAATTGCTTTTAACGTTAATTTATTATAAATAGGCCTTCATCATTTTGGTAACGATAACTGTAACGTACAGTGCAACCGTGCGACGCGAAACGCGATGACGCAATAGTTACGTAATGCACCCTGGATGTTAGGGGTTAAAATCTAAGGAACAATTCCCAAAAGGGTTGTTAGGGCGCCACGTAATTTTTAACCCCAAAATTACGAAAAGGACAAAGTAAATACGAGATAAAAATAGTACTGTACCTACCGTTACTGTGTTGCCTGAAAACGACAGGATTGAGAAATAAAAAAAGCGGATGAATTAAAACAGAATTTAATAATATGAAATTTAAATATTCCAAAGAATATAAGAATAATTGTATCCAAAGCAATAATGTGGTAAAATAGTATATACAAAATATTATTGTGCTCTGAATCTTATAATCCTGTTTCGAGCGCAAGCAAGCACATCTACGCTATGCGAAGTTGATTAAATTTGTAAGGCGGGCTACATGCCAGTTGACGCACGCGTTCGTCGCCGAATTACAAGTCCCAACAGTGGGTACAAAGCAACAGAGTGAAATATCGGAGTAACTAATTGTACAAGAAGTACTGATACGTACTAAAAGTGAGCTGAAGGCTCCAATGTACATAATTGTACGTGAATTCAATTATTATACTACAATCGAATATATACTAAGATTCTAGTAAATCCAAAAATACGTAAAACACATTATCTTCATAACCATAACAATTATGAAGCGTTAAATAATTATTTCTAAAATGAATGTATGGCAATTATAATCCATGTCAGCAACATAATATCTACAGTTCATCAGTAGGTTCTTCTTCGCAATAATAAACCCAACAAAAAGGAAGAACAATATTATAAAAGTAATATACTTATCTGCAGTGGCGTGTTCGGGGAGTTTTGGGTAATGATGTCGATGGGAAGGAATTGGCGGCGGCTGGCACATCCAAGACGTAAAACGGCAGAGTTGCAGATCCTCTGAAGAGATATGACTTCCAGTATACCCAAAGAAATGATGCACGTGACACCACACGTAACACCAACCACAAAAAAATAACCTGGACAGTCAACAGTCACTCCCGATGTCGTAAAAATTCGCACAACGGCGCGACCAAAATTGGTTCCGAAACAACAACGGGTACTCTACTAATTACGTCGAAAACTGTACCACTAAATCAACATCGACAACATCCACGTGCCAAAACGGTGATCAAAAATTACATCTGACCCGAAACACAATGCCTATACGAGTGACCACGAGGCTTAAAAATCTTTTCCGGACAACAGAAAAGCAACCGGTAACAGAAGGCGCATATTTCCCAACAAAAATAGCGAGAAGAAGAAATACCTTCAAAAACAATTCGCGCGCCACTGGAGACTGTTTCCACTACAAACTTGTCAGCAGACATAAATAAACTCTCTTCAACGGAAGAAGGTTAAAATAAATTACTAAATATTAGAAATAGGGCTGAAATAAGACTATAGTAGCCTGAAGAAGAGCATAGGTAAGTTAAAGAATAAGAATGAAACATACATTACATGAAATATAAATTATGGAAACATTGAACATGGATATAGCCAAGGAGTAGCTAAGCTTAACCACAAACACAATTTATAAGCCAAAACACAAACAGAAAGGAACATACAATTGAAAAACACAACAATACACGAAGTACAGATAGTATAGAAAGTAATAAGACGAATAAAACATAGCCAAATTTAGACTTAAGAAAGTAAGTAACGTAGAATAGTAAGATGTTTAGAGCCAAATATCACGACGCGTTTCTAAACCGTAAGAACATGACATTGAAAAACTGAAATAGGTGTTTAGCATGAGGATAAATTTTATAGAAACTTCACAGACACTTGCCAGTACATTGAAAAACCGCCACTAAGTGAGAAACTTTTCGCCCTTACGAAATAGACCCTAATATTCAGCGACAAAGTTGTAGTAAATGAATTAAAGAAGTTTTTTTATTTGATTATTTTTTGACATTTCTTAAAACCAATGAAATGTTTCATTACTGTCACGTGTCAACGTTTTAACCGATCCTACCATTATTGTAGTGAGAATAAAGCTCTAGAGATTATTCCTGGGAATTATCTCCGTAACTTTTATTTTGTCAGATAGTTATCAACAAATAAATAAAATGAACGAAAAACACCGATTTATTGATGTTTCTGATCATGAAATAAATCAAAAAATTATAGAAACCACTTCTGAAAACACTGTAATGGGCTACTTGCGTACCTTTTTTTATTTAATATTTTTGAAGAGCAGGTAAAAACTTGCTACACTTATTTTTTTCTTTTGACAAAATTTTTATTAGTTAGCCAGAAAAAAAATAATGAAATTTGATTATTTGAATTCCCACCATGTATGACGTAGAATTACGCCGCACCAATGAATGGTCGTAAAGCCCTAGCGTTCGTTTGTACGGGTAATGTAGATCTCCTGTTTGACGTTTCAAGAATAGTTTGGAGGTTAGTATTTTAGTTTGTCTTTTTGGTATCGATATTTTAAATTACATGTAACTACCTATCTGTTTATTTGTGAAGAGTTAATATATGAACTGTCAAATTCAAATTAAAACTTTCTCGCACGTCATGCCATCTATACATTACATTTTTAAACATGGTTTCCTTCTCGAGTTTAATATAATGACGTCACAGAAGATTTTCTCTCTTAATTTACTAAAAAACAAATAATTTTCAAAAAATAAAATTTATATTTTTATATATGTTTTCAACATAACATTACGTACATAGTAATAGAATTCGGATTTTCAGTACCACGCAAGTAGCCCATTAATAATTACTCGGTAAGAAGGCGATTAATTATATTTATTTTGCCCTGTCAAAGTTATGTTCTTGTTGTCAAAACAGATGCCAACTGCACCATATAAATGAATGAAGCTAGTTAATTACGACAGTAGATGGTGATCCAATAGACAGTGGCTTTCCATTGTTTGAAACAAATTTATAGATCAAAAAATAATCTAATTAAATATAATTCGATAGTTCGATAAATTATTCTCCAGTTTCTTTCTCAAACTTTGTTGCCATTTGGCAATAGCCACTCATGCCTTACGGGCTTTCATGACTATTGAGAACTGACAAGATGCGACACGACAACTAGCGGCGAAAATCAGAAATTTTCGGAAGAGTACTCTTTGTTTGTTTTTACATGTGTCACCATGACCGATTTAAATAAATCTTTTGAAGAAGCATAAATCTCTCACAAATTTTTGTGTTTTTTGTTATCACTCAAGGAGAGACATAGACAGAAGTTTAGGGTTTTAAAATTTCCCCAAAAGAGATGATATTTTTGTTGTAATAACAAATCAAGGCGTTGAACAACGAGTGGACAGATGCCAAGCGTGGGAATATGTTATTAGGGGTGGGAAGAAAATAACAAATAATAAAAGCAATGTTGTAATTCATCCATAAACTTGCTTTTACCATAAACAAAAACAGAGCACATATGTTTCATATGCAAAACAATTAAAACTATAGCCGTATAACCTTAACCATGTCAATTGTTTAATATAATATTTTACAACTACATTTTATACAACGTGTTGCAGAAAAAAGTACTCCACAGATATGCTTGCAAGATTTACTATGCCCGGCTTTGCAAGAACATTTTGTATCCAATTTTTTTTTAACCACTTTCTCTTCAAACCAAATTTAAACTTCATGCAGCTTGGTATACGATCTGTTTTGTTCATAATTCAACACAATAACATTTCACCTAGAAATTGAAAAGAAACACATTTAAACTGTCTCCCTACATTTATTATCTTCTATTATGCATCGGGAGGTTATCGTAGCATTTAAAAATCGAAAATGTTTGTAATATCTGTCCTAAGATGGATAGAGGAAAGTAAAATAAAGAGATTTCAAAATATTTGTTCAATATATTTCTTGACAGTGCTTTGTAACGTCACGACACTTTCTTGTTCTATATAAATATCTATAACATGTTTCCCTAGTTACACACATACACTACATCTTCACCCCTCGATAGAGTCGAAGCATCATTGTTGTTTTTTTTTTTTTTTTACTTCAATAAAAATACAAATCTTAAATAAGTTTTTTTTAAATACAGAAAACACAAAACGTGGAGTATATTTTGTCTTACAATCTATTAAACAATATAATCTTTCAGTTATAATGATGGACGTCGTTCGCGCTTTTGTTTCGGAGACAGTACAGTTACAATTCTTTGATCCACAGCCGGCGATTCGTCTCGATCTCCAGTGTTCTTCTTCACTACAGATGGTTGTGTCGCCTTTAAAGTCTCCATCGATTCTTCATATGATGATATATTTTGGATGGTAGACGACGTTGTAGGCGGCACCAACACTACATGTGAAGAATTATGTTTATATGTTGCACTGTCCGGCGCTTGCAACGTGACAGTATTTTCTTTTTTATCTGTGACCGTGTATTTAATTGGACTAAACGTCGTAATGAGTTTATCTTGCTTTTCTTGCCTGAGAAGTACCCTATCTCAAGTTTGAATAGGTGACTTCCGAGCATGTCGCTTCTGATCGGCATAGTCTTTTCTTTTCATTTATTCAAAGTGTCCTTCTTTCTTATCTCCTCATCAAATCTTATTTCTAACGTAATCTCTGGTATTTTTGTTCGTATCTTGCGTCCGAAAAGTAACTCTGCCGGAGAAACCCCTATTGTTGTATGTGGAGTAGAGCGGAACATCAACAGAAATTTATTTAATTCGTCCTGCCAGTCGCGTCCGTTTGTTTGGGCAATTTTCAACCGTTTCTCCAAGCTCCCCATTTGCCTGGGGCCTCTTCTTCCGTGGTGATTCGTCGCATGGTTTCTACTTCTAGGAAACGGCTGTAATAATCAATCACCTTAAATAAGTAGTCTCCTGAAGGTAGTGGTCCTAAGAAATCCATGGCCAACACTTGCCATTCTTTGCCGTCTTCTGGACTAGTTGACAACCTTGACACTCTTTCACATATTTCTCAGTATCCTTGTCAATGCCGTCCCACCACACCTTGCTTCGTAATCTATTCTTCATACCAAAGATTCCGGGATGCCCCTCGTGAGCAATTACTAATACTTGTTCTCGCAGCTTCTTGGGGATGATGATTCTCGTCCCTCGCAGAACAATATTATTATATGTACAAAGCTCATCTTTAATTGTGCAAAATCGAGAGCTTGTTAGCAAATTCCAATTACCGTTTTTCAGTGCACGTCGAACTTTGGTGAATTGGTATTTATACGGCTGCAATCGCAAAACCCACCTCTCGATCCTAGCACTCGGTTTCGAACGGGGCGTAAAAATGAACTCTAACGCTTTATGGTCAGTGACCAGCTCGAATTCTATTCCGTACAAACACAGGTGAAATCTGTCGCACGCATATACTATTGCGAGGGCATCTTTCTCAGTTTGAGAATATTTGTTCTCGCAATCCGTTAAACATCTACTTCGAATAATCCGCCATCCTGTCGTTCCTTTTTGCGATAAAATAGCACCCAATCCAACTGGACTTGCATCTACAATTACTCGCGTTGGTGCGTTCGTATCGTACATGCCTAATAATTTAGAGTCACATAAACAATCTTTTCATTTTTCAAACGCGATCTTTTGAGCATCATTCCAACTAAACACAACATCTTTCCTAGTCAGTCTACGAAGAGGCGCGCTTATCGTAACTAAATTTTTGATAAAAGGAGCACAGAAATTGACAAGTCCTAAAAAGCTGCGTACTTCTTCTGCACTAGTAGGTGTTCTGAATTTACGTACTGCCTCTACTTTTGATTCAAGTGGACGGTATCCCGCGGCTGAAATCTTGAAGCCCAAAAATACGACTTCTCGTAGACCAAATTTGCATTTATCTTTATTTAATATCAATCTGTATTCTAATAACCACTCAAATGTTATTTTCAACAGTAAATTGTGTTCCTCTTTGCGTTTCCTGTAAACTAGAATGACATCGATAACATTAGTTACCCAGTTTAATCCGCTTAATACCGATTTCATCGTTCGTTAATACAACTCAACAGCGCAACTAATGCCAAACATTAGTCGTTTATATCTATATGTACCTGAATGTGTAATAAACGTTGTAATTCCGCGTGACATAGGTTCAAGTTCGACCTAATGATTTGCCGAATTTAAGTCAAGAGTACTAAAATACTGTGAACCCGTGATATCGTCCAAAATGCCATCGAAAACTGGTAGTGGGTACCGTTCGCGTTGAACCGCCACATTCGCTTTTCGCATGTCGAAGCATTTCTTGCCCGATTTGTTTGTCACAAGTGTTACTAGCGAAACCCAGGGAGTTGGTTCTCTAACTTCTGTTTGTCGACCTCGTCTCACAATTTAAACGGTAAACGTCATTCCGGATGTGCAATCGGTTAACATTTTTGTTAATTGACAGTTTTAATTGGATTTTTTTAAATTTACGTGTACCCGAAAATAATCGTCTGTCATCTAATCCATAAACCTGACATTCCCGACCAATTTTTAAAATTCCGAGTTCCGTCGCTGTTTCAAAGCCCAACCTTTTTTGTTACTAAAGATACTGTCGGGACTTCTTTTTTGTGAAATCGTATTTGAACGAAAATTCTCCCGCTAGTTCGAGATTTTCATTCGACGAGTACGCAAACATGGTTATGTTCGGTACTTTTCGCGATTCGCATTTAATTCCCGCTCATTTACAGGTCTCCCATGTGCGAACGTCGCGTCTGAATCAAGGAGAAGGTTCTAGATACATTACCGACCGTTGTTGCTATAGATTTTTCTTTTAATGATATGACCGATTCTCGATGGGTTATGCTGAAGGCGTACTCTTCCCTTTCGTCGTCCATATCTTCAACTTGCTGAATTCTTCTTTTTCTTTGAGAATTTTTGTTTCTATTTCTACTCTCCTTTTGTTCATTGAGCTTGGACCGGCACACCACCGCGAAGTGATTTACCCTTCTGCATCTAGTGCACTCCTTACCCCATGCCGGACATCTCTTGTCGTCCTTGAAATGATGACATTGATGCTTTTTGTATTCGACTTTCGATCATTTCTTGTTTCTGACGTATTCTTCATACTTATTTTGGCCACGGTGTTGCCTTTTATCTGTCGTACCCGAACCGACATTGCTTCAAAAGCTACTGCGATATCTATTGCGTCTATGAGCGTAACGTCACCTTTTTCTAAGATTCGTTTTCTTACTTCTAAAGTTTGGCACTTGTTTATTACCTGGTCCCGAATTTCATCGTCTTCAGCTGTAAAATTACAATACCTTGCCTGTTGACGCAGTCGAGTTACATACTGTCCAATATTCTCGATGTCTTTTTGTCCCATATTTCGAACAGGTGGTATTCGCCTTTGTTTGAAATAATCGGTTAATACCGTTTTTGTTTTCTCATACGCATCCTCATCGTCCGCCACTTTATCAGCACCTGGGATTGTGTAAAAAATGTCTTGTAGCTCTAGACCACCGTAATGAAGCAGCATTGCCTTCTTTATATTCACATCTTCCGTACCCTTGTAGATCAGAAATAGATCGAAGCTAGGAATCCACCTTTCCCATCTTGCAAAAACACCGTCCTCGGTTGCATTAAACACAGGAATTCGGCACGCCAGATCCGTCAAATTATCCTTTTCTTTTGTGGTCACTCCCGAATGTACGACTTTATTTCCAACAAACTCTTCCCCAAAATGTAATATCTGTCCTAAGATATATATTTCGAACAGGTGGTATTCGCCTTTGTTTGAAATAATCGGTTAATACCGTTTTTGTTTTCTCATACGCATCCTCATCGTCCGCCACTTTATCAGCACCTGGGATTGTGTAAAAAATGTCTTGTAGCTCTAGACCACCGTAATGAAGCAGCATTGCCTTCTTTATATTCACATCTTCCGTACCCTTGTAGATCAGAAATAGATCGAAGCTAGGAATCCACCTTTCCCATCTTGCAAAAACACCGTCCTCGGTTGCATTAAACACAGGAATTCGGCACGCCAGATCCGTCAAATTATCCTTTTCTTTTGTGGTCACTCCCGAATGTACGACTTTATTTCCAACAAACTCTTCCCCAAAATGTAATATCTGTCCTAAGATATATAGATGAAAGTAAAATATTTCAATATATTTATTCAATATATTTCTTGACAGTACTTTACAATGACACGACACTTTCTTGTTCTATATAAATATCTATAACATGTTTCCCCAGTTACACACACACACATACACTACAATATTCAACTGCACTTAGTTTCATTTCGTTTCTTTACATTTATGCATAATGTAGAAAATTCCCTTTGTAATTTTGAAAAAAGGCAATTTATTTTGCAATAAATTACATATTATCAATTTATGTTTTATATAATATAAACATAATATACTCGTTTTTACCGTCTAAGTTATACGTCTATAATACTTACTTACATGATTTATGTAAAGTCGTAATCCCGTGATGTGTTATACATTGTTAAAAAGAGGAGAAAATTTTAAAAAGACAGTATATCTTGACGAAATACTCAATAACGTTGAATTTTTGAGTAATAATATGTTTAAAATTGAAGATTGACATAAATTTGGTGATTTTGGTTAAACATAACTCAAATTTCAATAATTACCTTAATTCTAAAATATTTAATTGATATTTCGGGATATTTTCATATTTGAAACTATTTAAAGAAAAATGGCTGGTAGCACAAACTTTGTTTTAACTAAAACGCTGTTTTAAGAAATTTCAAATTTTATTATTTATTAGCAACAATAAATAATATCAAATTTATCAAAATATAATTTTAAAAGAGAACATTTTAATTCAAACAAATATTTTTAAATGATCATTCTTTGAACATAAGGGTGAAATTAAATATTGGATTTTGAATTTCACATTTCACAGTGTTTTAGTTAAAACAAAGCTTGTGCTACCAGCAGATATTTTTAAAATTTAGTAATTAGAAGGCATATAAAATTTCTTGCAAGAGACCTATACAAATTATGTTTTAGAATTTCGGATAAATTTAAAAAAAAAATATTTCGAAAAACTAAGTTTATTGCAGAAAAAAGTACTAATCTTTACGACTGACGAATACATTCTAATTCATATTACAAGTTAATAGAAATTTATAGTCTATAATTACATCATGGAAAATTACAGAGCGATAAGACAATGATTCATTGATAAACAACAGTAGCTCATATATAATTCCTCCCCTTCTAGATTGTTTATAAATTAATATTATTATTTTAAAGGATCTATTTTTTTAATTCAATTGAAGTTTGTAATTTTTGTGTCTTCTGTAATTTTACCCTTAAAAATATTTTACATAATATGAATGATATAATTACAATAATTATAATAATAATACAAGTGTATAAAATTACATTGTTTTTCCACTTGGTTTCGGAAAGTCAATATCTCATGTTTAACATGAGGGAGTTCTATATAGCTTATATTCTTGATATGTTCTTTTGTTATAGTAATTTTAGGTGTAAAGGACGTTATGTCATTTTGGCTTAAGCTAATTTCTTTTGCTCTAATTTCGTTGTTAAATTGTTCATTGTCTATAAGACATTTTTCGGTATTTTTAAATTTATAAATTTTGTTTATATTTAGTTCAATATATTTGGATTTACAGTTAAGAGAAATTGATTCCTTGTCGGAAAATAAATAGTACAGATTTGAATTGTATATTTTCTGTATAATTTTAGTATCCTCAAGTTCTCTATATTTACAGTTGTTATCTTTTTTATATTTAATAATATTGACATAACATTCTTGCATGTTCACATAGTTTGTTTTACAATAGTAATTATCTTTTAATTTTATGCATTTGTCAATGATAAAATATTGGTCATTTTTATTAATAAATATCATATGATTATAATTTAACTGTGTTACAATGTTGTGTTGTATATAAGGGACTGGGGTTATTTGGAATATAGGAAGAGAGTATTTTTCAAATACGGGTAGTATTATTAGATATCTTATATCGTCATCATTTGGAGAGCATTTTGAATTTATTAGTTGTTGAATATTATAGAAATTTATGAATTCTATTTGCGTTATTTGTATAATTTGGGAAAAAAAATGTTTTGTAAGTCTTCGGTAGGTATTTGTGAAGTGTGGAAAATACCTTCGAGACAAAAACTTAAAGAGTTTTCTATATTTTGGGTAAGAAAATTTAAAATTCTAACATTGTCGCGGATAACATTAATTGTATATGTGGTAAGAAATATATCATCCCATAAGATTTCATATTTGTTTATTAGATTTTCGATCTGCATAATTCGTGATTCTAATAGTATTTGATTATTGTTAATATTCTCAATTTTGTAATTAAATTCTTTGGTAAGGTCGGTTGGAATTGTAATTTGAGTGTTTTGATTCTTTTTTAGCAATTTCTGAATATTTTGAATTTCTGCACTGAGTGAGTCATACTTTTCCTTATCGTCTTGATCAAGATTTCCAATAATAACGTTTATTATTTTCCCTAGTCCATTAATAAGACCACGTCTTTGTCTATGACCATATAATATTTTAATACGGTTGTTTAAATTCGAAAGTTCTAGATTTAAACTATTTATCAGAGCATTAGTTTCTATGCGAATTTCTGGCTGAAGGTTTTGAATTTTTTCTTTTAACTCTAAAGAATTTTGATTTTGAAACTGTATGGTTTCTTTGAGACTTTTAAGGTTAATATTATAGTATAAATATTTTTCTTCGTTAGATATACCGGGAGTTTATTTTATCAGTAAACATAGGGTTATATCATTGCCATAGTTACGGTATGAATGTTTGACAGCAATGTATTGAAGCGTTTATTTTATGAGTAAACATAGGCGTATAACATGGGAACCACTTTTTGATAAATACAAAGGTCTGGCAATAAATCAAGCTATGCTATTGAACATGATAATAGTACATTACATCTTGTACATTATTTAATATTAATTACTTTAATAATATTGCAAAAATTACAATAAATTATAGAAACTGTCAAATAAATAATTGTTTCAATTTTTATTATGTAATATGAAAAGATTTACAAATGTCTCCGGTGGCGCAGTGGTTATAACATTGGCGTCTAGAATTTTTGGTTGGGGTTCGATTCCCCGTTAGGATAATTATTTTTTTTTTACATAAAAATTGTTGAACTTTTAAAAATCAGTTCATATTTTTATATTACAATCATTTAAAAATAATAATAACATTTTAATAAATAAAGAGAAAATAGTTGACAATAATTGATTACAATAATCAAAATATTGATACAATAACAATGCATTGTATTTTCTTTTGATAAATACAGTAAAATCATAATAAGTACTCAAATTTATTATATTTCAGTTATTTTTATTAATATCAAAAGAAAATACAATGCATTGTTATTGTACCAATATTTTGATTATTGTAATCAATTATTCTCAATTATTTTCTCTTTATTTATTACAATGTAATTATTATTTTTAAATGATTGTAATATGGAAATTGATTTTTAAAAGTTCAACAATTTTTATGTAAAAAAAAAAATTAAAATAATTAGCCCAACGGGGAATCGAACCCCAACCAAAAAATTCAGACGCCACTGTTATAACCACTGCGCCACCGCAGACATTTGTAGAGCTTTTCATATTACATAGTAAAAAAGTGAAACAATTATTTATTTGACAATTTCTGTACTTTATTGTAATATTATTAAAGCAGTTCATATTAAATAGTGTACAAAATGTAATGTACTATTATCATGTTCAATAACATGGTTTGATTATTAGGCGGACACTTTGTATTTACAAAATACAACTTCCCATGTTAAACGCCTATGTTTACTCATAAAATAAACGCTTCAATACATTGCTGTCAAACATTCATGTGGTAACTATGGCAATGATATACCCTATGTTTACTGATAAAATAAACTCCCGGTATAGCCATTACCCAGTTGTAACAAATTTATGATTTCTTTCTGGTTGTCCCATAGTTCGATGGCGGATATAAATCTGTAACAGATTCAGAATTTTAATTTGTCTATTTTTACTTTACGATTTTGGGCTTTTCCTTTTATTTTAGCTAATTTTTTGTCATCGTCATATTCTAAAATTTTGACTTTTTCATAAACAGGTTTTTTAAATTTTGTTATAAGTCTTGGATTTTGTTTTAAATAGGCTTTTGTATTTTCTGAAATTTCAAATTTTTTATTTGGTTTAAAACGTTTTTCTTTTTTTTTTGTAATTTTGAAAATATCTTTTCCCTTTCTTTTTCTCTTTTTTTTATTATGAAAATGAATTTGTTCAGTAGGAGTCTTTATTTCTTGGGGATATTCATTTTCATAAGATTTACCGAAAAGTATTTCATTGGGAGTAAGTTTTGTTATAGAATTTTTACTGTTGTTATATGCGACAATAGAATGAAGGCGTTCAATTGCGTTTGAATTGGGATTTGCAACACTTATAATGTGGAGGTTTATATTATGATTATGACAAAATACGCGTAATAAAGAATTATCGAATTCTGTTCCGGAATCACAGATTAACTTTTTCGGATACTAATAGTTTGTGCAATATGTAATTAAATTTTCAATTACTTCTTTTTCAGTTTTCGTGTTCATTTTAAATATTTGAGCATGTTTACTAAATTGATCAAAAATTGTTAAAAATGTATTTTGATCTAATGTAAAAAGATCAGCATTTATTATATTGAAAGGTTTTAAAGGAGTTTCTGTAAGTATATCTTCAATTTTGATAGGTTTTCTGTCATATTTACATTGTTTACACGTTTCACAGGAATTAATTAAATCAGTGATACATTGTATCATTTTGGGCTAATAATATAAATTTTTCAATTTTTCGTAAGTAGGGGAGATAAGCCGGTTCTGGACCAGATAACGATCTAAGATTGTCGTCACAGATAAGAGATTGTAAAGATAAGGATTGATGACGTCACAGATAAGAGACGTCACAGATAAGAGTGATGACGTCACAGATAAGAGTGATGACGTCACAGATAAGAGTGTGTCAGAGATAAGAGATTGTAAAGATAAGGATTGATGACGTCACAGATAAGAGACGTCACAGATAAGAGAGATGACGTCACAGATAAGAGTGATGACGTCACAGATAAGAGTGATGATGTCACAGATAAGAGTGATGATGTCACAAGAGATGGCGTCACAAACCTTGAGATTTTAAGAATATCTTGAAGATGGTTCTCAAGAGTTCTTAAGATTTCTTCAAGATGTTCTTATCAGTTTGTAAGATTTTTCCAAGACGTTGTTATCAGTTCTTAAGATTTCTTTAAGACGTTGTTATCAATTCTTAAGATTTCTTCAAGACGTTCTTATCAGTTTGTAAGATTTTTTCAAGACGTTGTTATCATTTCTTAAGTTTTCTTCAAGACGTTTTTATTAGTTCTTAAGATTCTCTATAAGATGTTTTCTTATTATTTTTTGAAGGGTATTAAGTTTGGTGTCTTTTCCCATTAATTCGGGGTCGTAGAATACGATGGCGGTGTTATTTTTACAATAAATTTATAATTTTATAAAATTAATTAATTATTATTACATGAAGAGATAGCATTTCCTGCTAGAGATAAGATTTATTTATTTTGCATGCTACGTTTTCTTTATTATTTCTTAAAAGGTGTTGAGTTGGATGTCTATTTCCACTAATTTGGGTGCGTACAATACGATGGTGCAGTTATTTTTACAATAAATTTATAGTTTTATAAAATTGATTTATTATTAATGCATAAAGAGATAACATTTCCTGTTACAGATAAATGAGTAATATTTTTATACATTTTTTATTTGAATATGTTACAAGTTTGCTTGAAGATTAATTTTAAAGAGATAACATTTCCTGTTACAGATAAATGAGTAATATTTTTATACATTTTTTATTTGAATATGTTGTATAAGTACCTAAAAAAAAAACAAACAAGTTAAAACACGTCTAATACAATCTAATTTAATTTATACATAACCTATTTTTATTTAGGATACTATATAGTACTGGTTGCATACACATTTATTTCACATTAAAGTAACACAGGTTGCACAAACACACAATTTTACACTTTACACTAGTGTAGTACTAGTTGCATACGCACTTATTTTACATTAAAGTAATACAGGTTGTATACCTTATTTATATAATTATTAAATTAATGGAAACATTAAGAAATACACAATATTAGAGTATAAATAGAGCTCTTATTATTAAGTGTAATATATTAACAAAAATGTTGATTACAAATTGAATTCAATACAATTATTACTAAACTAATTGAAACATTAAAAATATACAGTTATTATAGTACAAATAAGACTTATTACTAAATACAACATATTAAAAAAACTCCAATTACAAATTAAATTCATTACAATAACAACATGTAACTGACGAATGCCAGTGGAATACACATGGTACAATAGTTATTATTTTTATCACATAAAAATTATACTTATTATTGTTACTTAAAATTATATGTTTTTTTAATGTTAGCATAATACCATTTTTCTGATAATAAATTATTAATACACAAAAAAGAATGAAATAAATTTGAATATTATTGTAAAACATTTATGTATACACATCATTGTTACTTAAAATGACATGTTCTTTTTTAACATTAGCTAGATAATATTTAATACTGAGGGATAATTATATTTTTTCATATAAAAATGCTAAACATAAATGACCACATTTTACACTATTATCAGGTTGATATCTACTGTAATTGTAGTGTACTGAACACCTGTTTCCAAAATAACTAACTAGTTCCTTTGGTGGCGCTAGGTTTCCATAACTGTCAAAATATATAACTAAATTATTACGTTTTTTATAAGCTACCCAGTGCGACCCCAATCCGTTACTGTTATCCAAATTAACAATGGCGCATTCGTTACGATTTACTTTTATAGGCAAATTATTTCTCATAAATACCCCTCTAAAAAATGGAATTTTTAGTTCTTTTGCATATTTTTGAAGATCAATATTACTTAATGCCCGCGATGGTAATTTTATGAGGAGTTTTTTTTTAAATAGAGTCCAAGTCCTTTTCGATATGGTTTTAAATAGAGACCTTTACCCATGGCGATGGCTTCAATTATTTTATTATGGCGTTGAGCTTCTTTTAATTGTTCTGTGACAGCTTGCGCGTCGTGAACAGCTTTTGCAATACCCGCAGCTCCACCCCCAAGTGCACCTAGAGCACTCAAGCCGGCAAAAATTGGAATTAACGGTAGGAACCCTCCAGTTTTCGGTACAGATACAACTCTTGGCTTTTTATTTTTTGCTTTATTTTTTTAATCGTACGAAAAGCAATTTTTGCAGACTTATTTATATCTGAGTTATTTTTTGTTTTTATTGCTTTTCGCGCGCGATTAACTACATGGGGGAATGACAAACTTTTGTCAGATTTCTTGTTTTGCACCCTCATTATGACTATTTAAGCAGCACACGTTTCACCTTTTCCGCAGTCAGTGACGAACAGAGCTAAATTAACGCTGCACACTTATTTATATGAAAATGCAGACCGTAAAGCAAAGTAATAATCTTGAGGTTAAGAATTATGATTTTATCAATGCTAGTAGTAAACCGCGTCATAGTTCGTTGTTACCGGGTATAGTTAGATGTATTATAGCAGGTCCTTCTTGATGCGGTAAAACAAATGTTATGATTGCACTTTTGGAGCATGAAAATGGTCTATGTTTTTCGAATGTCTATATATACTCAAAATCATTATTCCAACCCAAATATAAGTATTTAGAAATGTTGCTAAAACCTATTGAAGGAATAGGTTGCTTTGCATATAATGAAAACGTAGATATTGAGAAGCCGTGTAATGCGCAATGCAACTCTGTGTTTATATTTGATGATGTAGCGTGCGATAAACAGGATGTAATTAGAGAATACTTTTGTATGGGTCGCCATATGGCTATAGATTGTTTTTATTTATGTCAGACGTCAGAATTCCCAAACATCTTATACGGGATAATGTTAACCTGCTAATATTATTTAAACAAGATGATATGAATTTAAAACATGTATATACTGATCACGTGAATACAGATTTACCATATGAAAAGTTTAAGAATATTTATTCTTTTTGCTGGCAAGACAAGTATGGTTTTCTGGTTATTAATAAAGAAAGTGGTTTAAATGTAGGGCGTTACCGTAAAGGCTTTGATCAGTATATTATAATAAATAATAGTGCCTCAAGCTCAAGAGCTTCAGATAACAGTTAGTTGTTGTTTTGTAAACATCTAAAACAGGGTAAATAGAACAACGTCAGATTAAATTTAAATCATACCTGTTTTTTGACTTGTTTATACAGCTATTAGATTTGTTTTTAACTGGTTGTGAGCTGATTATCTGCTATTGGATCTGTTTTTTACTTGTTTATACAGCTGTTAGATCTGTTTTTTTATCTGGTTGTTTATACAGCTATTAGATTTGTTTTTAACTGGTTGTGAGCTGATTATCTGCTATTGGATCTGTTTTTTATTTGTTTATACAGCTGTTAGATCTGTTTTTTATCTGGTTGTGAGCTGATTATCTGCTATTGGATCTGTTTTTACCTGTTATTGTTATTAAAAATGAATGAAAAATTAACAAAGGATATAATTAATACCCGGAATATTATTAAACAGAAGCTTAAAAACCTTAGGCTTGGTGCATTACATAGAAAAATTGAGTTAGAATCGCAGTATAAACCAATAATTAAATCTTTAAAAGATATTGCAGTTCATTTACCAATGGCCAATATAAAACAAGAAGTTAAAAGTGAACCAAAAGAAGAAGTAAAGGAGGAGGATGAGGAGGAGGAGAAAATATCTAACAAAAATGAAACTTTATTGGGTCCTAAATTTTTAGAAACAAGTGTAGTGGCAGAATCAATGGATGAGGGTGGAGATGATGATGACGTATTTATTGAAAATCAGTCATCCATGATTGAAAGTCGTCCATCATTAACTAGAGAGGATATTTTGAATTTAACTCAGGAGCCCTCATTTAGGGAGTATTTAGATCAGTACGATCCATTACCTCGACAATATGTTGAAGAAATGGTAACAGATAACAAAGATTCATATGATTTCAAATATGGCGTGCGTCATGATGTAAATACTGATAAATTTTCTATAGGCGATTCTGAGTTAAAAATTGTGGGTAAGGATATAGTTATACAAGATCTAAAGTATATTGGAACACCAGGTTTATATGAGCTGTTATTTAAAAAAACAGCCGATAGGATATACGGAGACTGATCGTAAAAACTATGTTGATATTGTAAAAAGAACAAACGCTGCCCGTCGAAATTATAGTGACAGTGAGCAAGTTGCGGGGAACAGATCTCAGAAGTATACTTCCATTATTGCCCCAATGTTAGACCCTCGGAAGAAAGTTGCCCCAATTTCTAAAAAAATAATTTCAATTTCTAAAAAATCAAGTTCTACGTCAGGAGGGAGTCCAGCTTTAAGATATATAAGTTCAATATCTAAAAAACCGAGTTCCACGTCAGGTGGAAGTTATTTAAAAAAATTAACTAAAAAACGAGTGGAGTATGTATACTGGGATAATGTGAATGAATTGGTTGATAGACTGCGTCTTTTAATTGCGTCACGTGATGCCGGTCATACAGGTCATAATAATGAAATTATATCAATAATTGAGGAATTAAAAGAAGCGGGTGTTATAAAATAGCGACAGTGCTATAATGACTCTTGACAAGTTCGGTCGTCATATTGAGCATTATAAAACTAAAAAATATTCTAATAATTTATTATCTCTTGTTTCAAAACAAATTAAGGAATTAGAATTTGGCTGTATAAATAAAATAAATATACTAGAAAATAAATTTAAAGTGGAATTGGTTAAAGTGAAAAATAATTTAAAATCCACCATTGTTATTAATTTAAAATTAAAACTACAAGGTGATATTTATAATATAATAAATAGCCCTAATTTGTCTTTTTACAATTTACCTTGTACTGGTAAAATAATTCAAATTAATTTAAATATTCCAAACGAACGACTAAACTATCGAATTAATGAGAATCCCCGTATTTCAATAATAGTTAATAAAGATGTTGTAAAAGGAGATAAATTGACAATATATCCCAGCCCTGTTAACTTAAAAACTAGTGAATTATATATGGAAATTATACTGGAAACATCTGTTAATTATGTCCAAAATTAAACGCGAAATTGTGGAAGAATTACATAGACCAGCGCGAGTGCATTTTCCCAGAAGGCGTGTTATTACAAAAGAAATAGATGACTTATTTCAAGCGGATTTAGTTGAAATGATTCCTTATGCTAGAATAAATAAAGGATATCGATACATTTTAGTTGTAATTGAAGTATTTTCCAAATTTTTGTGGACCAAACCTGTGAAAAACAAAACAGGTTCTGAAATTTCAGATGCTATGAAAAGTATTTTGCTTGGTAGTAATCGAATTCCTCAAAATTTACAAACTGATCTCGGAAAAGAATTTTATAATCAAAATTTTCAAAATTTAATGAGTAAATATAATATTAATCATTATTCAAGCTATAGTACTAAAAAGGCATCTGTTGTTGAGCGAGTTAATCGTACCATAAAATCAATGATGTGGAAAGAGTTTAGTTTACAGGGTACATATAAGTGGTTGAGTCTATTACCTAAACTTACAAAAAAGTATAATAATACAAAGCACAGAACTATTAATATGAAACCTATTGATGTTAGTAAAAAGAATGAAAAATTACTTCTTAACAGTGTTTACAGTAATATTAAAATGGTTGGAAAAGGAAAATTTAAATTGGGTGATTTTGTGCGTATAAGCAAATATAGAGGGGCTTTTGTGAAAGGTTATACTCCTAATTGGTCTAATGAAATTTTTAATATACATTCGATTCAAGTAACAAATCCTATTACTTATATTCTTAAAGACCAGTCGGGACAAATTATAAAAGGGGGATTTTATGAATATGAATTACAAAGAGTAAAGTATCCTAATGTATATCTTGTTGAAAAAATTTTAAAAAGGAAGGGTGATATGGTACTTGTTAAATGGCTTGGATTTGATAATAAACACAATAGTTGGATAAGTAAAACTAATGTCGAATGACAATTCAAAACAGTTAATAGTTACTGTAGTTTAGTAGAAATATCTAAATGTGAGTTTACTACAATTAATTATGAATTTGTACAAAATTAGTTTCCTGATATTTCTATAAATATAAATTCAATGTTTCGGTATACTGATGGGTAACTTTACTTTTCCATAATAAAATTATTATAAATATTATGAATATACTAAAAACTGTTTTGACAGTTATGAAAACCTAGCGCCACCAAACAAACTAAAATATTATCTTTTATGTTTAGCATTTTCATAAAAATAATTATAATTACCCTTCAGTATTAATTGAACCATCATGCCATACACATTTACGCTTTTTCATAATTAATCAATTATAAATAAAACCTTTTATCCGCCGATTGTACTTGACGATAAATCGGAATATGTTCTTGGTTTAATAAGTTTTGAAGTTTATAATGCTATACCAAATATTGAAAATGATAAATTTTATATTGGTAGTCATGTAATTACTATTCCAGAAGGTTCTTACGAAATTGAAGATATAAATAAATTTTTAACCAAAAAGTTAGATACAAATACCAAATTAAACATTGTAGCAAATAACAATACTCTTAAGTGTGAAATTAAAAGCAATAAGGAGATAAATTTTGTACCGGAGGATTCAATTGGTAATATTCTAGGGTTTAAACCTCGTCGATTAGAGGCTAATAAATCACATGAATCTGACAACCCAGTTTCTATAATTAAAGTAAATGCAGTGTGTATTGAGTGTAGCATAACTATAAATTCTTATTCAAATAGTAAAAATGTGCATATAATTCATGAATTTTTCCCGCGCGTCCCGCCAGGATTCAAAATTATAGAGGCTCCAAATCAAATAATCTATTTACCAATTAGCACGCGTGTAATAAATTCTTTAACCCTTAAAATAGTTGACCAAGACGGAAAGTTAATTAATTTCAGAGGAGAAGCCATAACGGTAAGACTACATCTTAAAAAACAAAATGGGGATTAATTTTAATCATACTGCTCGCAAGCATACAAATACTGCTCGAAACTATAATTACATCACTCAAAAGAAGACTGTTGAAGGGTTAACATCCATCAATTATCAGTTTCTAAAATCACTTGGGTTTAAAGTTCAATCGGGACAACAATAAACAAAGAAAGTGAATAAAAACATTTATTATTTGGATTGAAGTTCATTATAAAAAATCTAAAAAATATTCTCTGCATTCATCAAAATGAACTGTAATGTATTAAACGTATCAGACAAGGCCTTATTTGATTATTCAATCAGTCATGCTGAAAAGCACACGCACCAACCGTATGCTTCCACAACTTTAAACAATAATGATGAAATTCGAATTCCAATACAGCAACAAGACTTGTATACTCTACCATGGAATAGTATACTTTATATTGAGGGTAAACTTCTCACGAATGATAATAAAGTATCGACCACAGCTAAATTAATTAACAATGCATTTGCATTTTTATTTAGTGAAATTCGATATGAAATTGGAGGGATAGTAATAGATAGGGTTCGAAATCCAGGAATTACTTCAACTATGAAAGGTTACGTCTCCTACAATATAAATGAAAGTAAACGTTTACAAAATGCTGGTTGGTCACCTTTGGTTGATACTAAACAAATAGTTGATAGTCACGGTAATTTCAATGTATGCATTCCTCTCAATATGCTTTTAGGATTTTGCGAAGATTTTAAAAAAATTATCCTAAATTTACAACAAGAATTAGTTCTCATACGAAGCAGTACTGATGTGAATGCAATTGAAAACAGCGCCGCCAATGAAAATATGAAAATTGAATTAAGTAAAGTTCACTGGAAAATTCCACATATATCGGTAGCCGATGCTGAGAGACTAATGCTTATGAAGTATATAGAGGAGAGCATTAATTTAGAGATAGCTTTTCGTAGCTGGGAACTTCATGAATATCCACTCCTACAAAAAACACAACGTCACTCCTGGCCAATCAAAGCTACAACACAAATGGAAACACCTCGCTTCATCATTGTTGGATTTCAGACAGATCGCAAAAACAAGCCTAATAAGGACATGAGTAAATTTGATCACTGTAATTTGAGTAATATTAAGTTGCATTTAAATTCTGATATGTACCCATATGATAATTTAAATTTAAATATTAAAAATAATCATTGGGCTATGTTATATGAAATGTTTACTCAATTTCAGTTGTCTTACTATGAACGATCATGTGAGCCTATATTCACACCTCATGAATTTATCAATACAGCACCACTGGTAGTCATAGATTGTTCGCATCAGAGTGAAACATTAAAATCGGGTAAAGTTGATATAAGATTGGAATTTGAAACAAATGAAAATGTTCCAGAAAATACAGCTGTATATTGTTTAATTATACATGATAAAATAATTAACTATAATCCATTAACAAATATTGTTAGTAGTATGTAAATGCAAAATAAATCTTTTACAATAATACCCAAATTTATTTCATTCTTTTTTGTGTATTAATAATTTATTATCAGAAAAATGGTATTATGCTAATATTAAAAAAACATATAATTTTAAGTAACAATAATATGTATAATTTTTATGTGATAAAAATAATAACTATTGTACCATGTGTATTCCACTGGCATTCGTCAGTTACATGTTGTTATTGTAATGAATTTAATTTGTAATTGGAGTTTTTTTAATATGTTGTATTTAGTAATAAGTCTTATTTGTACTATAATAACTGTATATTTTTAATGTTTCAATTAGTTTAGTAATAATTGTATTGAATTCAATTTGTAATCAACATTTTTGTTAATATATTACACTTAATAATAAGAGCTCTATTTATACTCTAATATTGTGTATTTCTTAATGTTTCCATTAATTTAATAATTATATAAATAAGGTATACAACCTGTATTACTTTAATGTAAAATAAGTGCGTATGCAACTAGTACTACACTAGTGTAAAGTGTAAAATTGTGTGTTTGTGCAACCTGTGTTACTTTAATGTGAAATAAATGTGTATGCAACCAGTACTATATAGTATCCTAAATAAAAATAGGTTATGTATAAATTAAATTAGATTGTATTAGACGTGTTTTAACTTGTTTGTTTTTTTTTTAGGTACTTATACAACATATTCAAATAAAAAATGTATAAAAATATTACTCATTTATCTGTAACAGGAAATGTTATCTCTTTAAAATTAATCTTCAAGCAAACTTGTAACATATTCAAATAAAAAATGTATAAAAATATTACTCATTTATCTGTAACAGGAAATGTTATCTCTTTATGCATTAATAATAAATCAATTTTATAAAACTATAAATTTATTGTAAAAATAACTGCACCATCGTATTGTACGCACCCAAATTAGTGGAAATAGACATCCAACTCAACACCTTTTAAGAAATAATAAAGAAAACGTAGCATGCAAAATAAATAAATCTTATCTCTAGCAGGAAATGCTATCTCTTCATGTAATAATAATTAATTAATTTTATAAAATTATAAATTTATTGTAAAAATAACACCGCCATCGTATTCTACGACCCCGAATTAATGGGAAAAGACACCAAACTTAATACCCTTCAAAAAATAATAAGAAAACATCTTATAGAGAATCTTAAGAACTAATAAAAACGTCTTGAAGAAAACTTAAGAAATGATAACAACGTCTTGAAAAAATCTTACAAACTGATAAGAACGTCTTGAAGAAATCTTAAGAATTGATAACAACGTCTTAAAGAAATCTTAAGAACTGATAACAACGTCTTGGAAAAATCTTACAAACTGATAAGAACATCTTGAAGAAATCTTAAGAACTCTTGAGAACCATCTTCAAGATATTCTTAAAATCTCAAGGTTTGTGACGCCATCTCTTGTGACATCATCACTCTTATCTGTGACATCATCACTCTTATCTGTGACGTCATCACTCTTATCTGTGACGTCATCTCTCTTATCTGTGACGTCTCTTATCTGTGACGTCATCAATCCTTATCTTTACAATCTCTTATCTCTGACACACTCTTATCTGTGACGTCATCACTCTTATCTGTGACGTCATCAATCCTTATCTTTACAATCTCTTATCTGTGACGACAATCTTAGATCGTTATCTGGTCCAGAACCGGCTTATCTCCCCTACTTTCGTATGTCTCTAATATCCCACGATGATTTAATTTGCCGTAGTGATATGAATATATAATTTCGTTTTGTTCGTCAATATTCTCAATGGCTGGTAGCACAAGCGTGGTTCTAACACCGGTGTTAACTAGAACCGTGTCAACGATTTGACACATGCTTCAGGTTTGTTAAGAAAACAAGTGTTGCCAATATATTGATCAATTTGAAAATTTACTGACAGCAATATTCAATAAATTTGATCTCGTTACTTAAAACTGTTTTTCCTAGAAACAAGTTAAAAAAACAAATCAAATTAAATAATTGTAAATAGTGTCGGCAAATTTATTTATTTATCTTCTTTTGTCTTTTGATTAAGTTTTCTGAAATCAATTACAAGTCTTGTTTTACGTTTACCGGATGCGTCTAATTTTTTTGGGACTATCCAAATGGGACTATTGTATGGGGATCGTGATATCTGAATGACTTCTTCTTTCAGCATTTTTTGTATAAGCTCTTCGATATCAGTTTCCTATATCTGGGGTATACGATAATTTTTAGTGAATATAGGAGTGTCATCCGAAGTATAAATTTCATGTTCTGTGTGATTAGTATAGCTTAGGCGTTCACCGTCTTTTGGAAAAAGACATTTATAGTCATTTATAATTTTATGAAGTTTTTGTTTTAATTTTGAGTCTAGATGTGAATCTCTCATTTGTATAAAAGAATTGTTATTTAATTTAGACAAATTGTGAATTTTGAATACTTTATTATTCATAATAATTTCATCAGAGCTAAAGTTTATGTTAGTTTTGGTATCTCTAAGTATGTGAATTCCAAAAAGTAAATTACATTCATTGTGAAATGGTAAAATATGGAATTTGTAGTTTTGTCCGAAAATTTTAATATTTTTGTTATTTCTGTACACTTCACTTTTCCATTTGCTGTGTGGAAAGTGATATATTCCTTTTCAATTTTTAATTTATAGGTTTTCACGGTATTAGGTGTAATTAGATTAATGTCGGATCCTGAGTCTATTAGTATTTTGAAATTTTGGTAAATGATTATAGGAATTGTTTTTGTGTTTGACAGCATTACGTGTTTTCTGGAGGTTCTGGATTTATTTCTAAAAAATCATTTTCTGTCAATTCAGAATTTGAATAAGAATCTTCTTCTTGATTTTCGTAATTTTCTAAGATCACATTATTGTTGTCAGGATCGTCTTGCATGTAGTTATGTTTTATAGTTTGTGTGCTCATTGGAATTGTTTGTTTTGAAATACCAGACATTGATGTTAGTTTTTGTTTACGAGTTTCAAGTCCATTTTTTAAATTTTGACGTTATTTGGGCCTAAAGGTTTATGTTGATATTCTTTAGGATTAAAGGGTTTTTGTGGGAATGACTGCCCTGGGAGTTTAGATGGAGGTATATTAGGAAGTGTTCTTTGTTGTGTTTGTGGAGTGTCTCTTTACATAGGTGACTTATGACTAAGTTGTTGAGCATAATTAAATTCATTTGAAAGAAGTAGTTCACATTCTTCCAAAGTTTTTGGGTTACGATTTATAAAGGAACCCCGTATATTAATAAGGAGTAAAGATATAAAATGGTCAACAACAAGTATCTGCATGTCTTTAGTGACAGCACTTTTTTGAAGTGTCGAGTATTGGGATAATTGAATTTTTGATTTAATTTTGCAGAATTTTTTACGAAAAAGTTTTAAAGTTAATTCGATATTTGTTGCTGATCTGGTTAATAATAATTGTCTTATCATTGTAAAATATGTCGTTTTGTCCTCAAAATTGGTTTGGAGGAATAATTTTATTTCTGACCAATCATTAAAAGATTCACCAGATAATATGAGTTTTATTAAATCAAATGCAAAAGTTTTTAATGCCGTGTTTGTTATATTTAAAGAATTTACATAATTTATAAAGTTATCTACACTATCTATAAATGTAGCTAACAATCTGACGTCACCCTCATACTCAGGTATGACAGAACCAAGAGAAATAATATCTCTGGGTGCGGTAGCCATATTTAAATCATTTAAGTTTAATCTACTAGGTCGCAGAAATATTTTAGGTACGGTACTGGGTAACTCTCTAAGTTCCTCAGTGTTAATTTCTTCAAGGCTTTCTACACTCTCTGAAGCACTACACTCTGAGTCTGTATCAGTAGTTATCATAGAAAGCGATAAATAAGGGACGACTTACTGTATGAAGAGAAAGACACAAGTGATCTTCATAATCATAAGTTTAGCAAGTCGCGTTAGATGATTGCAGGATATCGTGCCTGTTAACGGAGAATGATCAGTTTCACTGATGATTCAGGATTGACGTAATCTTCTGACGATGAATTTGACTGGGCTGCACCCCTAGTCTGTTTTCTTCGACGTGGTCTTATTGGTATAGCCTTTCCGGTGCCGAATTTATTACAGATAATCTAAAAATCGATAAAAATCGAAAGAATATTAATTCTTCGAGTAATCCTACACGACTACGCCAATTATGTTTTAGAATTTCGGATACATTCTAATTCATATTACAAGTTAATAGAAATTTATAGTCTATAATTACATCAAGGAAAATTACACAGCGATAAGACAATAATTCATTGATAAACAACAGTAGCTCATATATAATTTACATAACTAATAAATATTGTAAAAAACACACCAAACTAAATCTCCGAAAACCATTCTCTTCTCGTTGGTCTTCAAGGCTCGCGAACTTCTCGATCCTCAACACCTGCGTTTGTAGTTTTGTTTTACCGGTTATTTGTCAGAATCCTCTTTGTAGAAAGTAAACCGTTTGCTGTATTTTGGACCAATTAATTAACGAAATTGGTCGTTATGCGGCCGGTACGCACTTGGTTCAGACTCAGAGTAGCTGGGTACGGGACAAGAGGCTCAACTCTGCGGCGGTGTGCAGATCCAGAAAGAGACAGACGTAAAGATGGCAAGCACAAAGCACGGGTTTTGCTGTAAGGCAGAGATGGTGTGAGATGGTATCAGTTTTAGCGGACTAATTCGCAATTTATAGTGACTTTTACTTCAGATATAGTTAAATTAAATGAAGAAGATTTAGATTAGGTGAAGTCATTAACAATGTTTATAGACAACTGGTAAATAATGTTAACTTTATTCTTATCAAAATCGAAACTTAATGTGCTTCATTATTTATCGAGGGAATTAAAGTACCCCCTAGGGAAATAAAGTGATTCAAGTCATTTGTTAATTGATATTGATTAACAAATAAGGAATATTACTAATTATATTTATTTTGGAAAAAATATGATTTTTGTAAAATTAAATTTAAAATAAATAGTGTTTCTTCGTTTATAGAAATGTGCTTCAGTCTTCTTTTTTTTTCGTTGTATATAAAATATTGTATTACATCCCTCGGGCTAAGCCCTTAGGATTCAATCTTCGCTCTCGACAAATAATGACGAACTTTACTATTACATTACTTGTCAAGAACTTAAAACCTTTTTAAATTACAAAATAACTATACAATTCATTGAAAAATAGACTAGTCAGATAGCCCAATTTTTTTACCTCTCGCTAAGAGAGGTATTGGATCCATGCTAAAAATCGCATATCCAGATTTTAGTGAATAAGCATGATTTAAGGTCCCTAGAATCCGATTATAAAATTTTTACGATATCTCTCTTTGTATTCGTGTGTGTGTGTGCGTGTGTGTGTGCGTGTGTGTGAGTGTGCGTGTGTGTGTATACGTGCGGATGTTGGAAGGACGATTCTTCTAAAACTATTAGACTTAATACCTGTTTAACTATGAATTCCTTAATCTGACATTCCTAGGAAAAGCTGAAAAGGTTTTGGTAACAATTGGACAACCGGAAGTAGTAGTTTAAAATAACTTTTTCGAAATTTTTGTTATTACAAATATTGAAGAACATAAAATTCTCCATCTAATACACATTTAATAGGACAATTCTGAACAAATCTGTAAGACCTGTAAGCAAATCTGTAAGGCATGTAACAGCTTACGTTCAAAATTGCAATTCTGACCATATCTGTAGCTTACAGAAAACCTGTAAGTACTTACAGTTCTCGTAAATTCTTACGATCCGTAAGGCCTGAAACAACTTACAATAGAATTGCAATTCTGATCACATTTGTAGCTTACAGAAAATCTGTAAACACTAACAGTTCTCGTAAATTCTTACGGTGAGTGAAAAATTGGCTGTAAGCTTACAGATAATTTTTAATAAAAGTGAATGAACAACAACGGTTCTTTAATTGGTATTTTGTTACAAAATTATGCAAATAAGTAAATCCGTATAATAAAAGTCAGTTTAGTAACTTTTTTTTTTACAAAAATAATAGTTTACAGGGAATTGCAAATGTTATAATTTTCTATAAATTTGGACGAATTTGGAGAATAAGAATAAAGATATCAAAAGTAATGGGAATACCTAGGTAGGAAGGATCCGCATCCATATGGTTAGGAGAGAATGTAGAACAAGTATGGTCCTTCAAATAACATGGAAGTTCAAAGTATAGTGACTTGGAATGGAAATAGTAAGGAATATATTAGAAGCAGAATCGCCTAGGGAACGACAATCTTTACTAAAAGAAGAAGGAGAAAAACGTATAAAGAAATGAGGTGGAGAAGAGATAAGAAATTTGAGAGAAATAGGAAAGAGGAAGATAAATGGATTGGACATATTTTAAGGAGGGATTGTCTCCAGAAAATTATAGTTGAAGGAAAAATGCATTGGAGAAAAGGTGGAGGAAACTTCGAAATATTAAAAGATGTTAAAAGTGGAGAGAATTACAAGGGGCTGAAAAGAGACGCAGAACAGACTGGTGTAAAAGTAGTATATCCGCTAAGAAGTTGATGGTATTACTTTTCAACGCATAATCCTCTTCTAAAGTTGCCAGGTATATTTCATTCGGTTTTTTGGAAATACTAATATTTTATCAATAATTAGTAATCTAGGCCTTAAAAACAATAATAATTAGTGTATACCTACATTATTTTTACTTATTTAGTGAAAAATACAGTTCTATGACAGCTTGTCACATTGAGTACAAAATATTTGTGAAGTTAGTTACACAACATGTCAAAACGTTACGAGATCGTCTATAACTCGGCTCGTTACAGATTTGTGTTCAGAATTTCCAAGTCTGTAAATCTGTAAGTTGTGCAGTTACAGATTTATCGTAGCCTACAGATTTACGAATTTACGATTTTACAGATAAATGTTCAGAATTGACCTTTTTATTTTATCTTGAATAGATTTATAGATAAAGACACTATAATACATAGAATAATCGGATGTAATACATCGCAGAGGCTAAACTACACTAACGGGCCTATTCTGTAACTCAGTGGTTCATTTTTAACAACTGATTAATTTTTTTATCCAATAGACATTGATATGACAACTAAAAATTAATTTTTTGTTATATAGTCCAATCATTTGGTAGAAAAATAAGGGTTTATTCCACAAAAGGTCGGGTATTTTTGATTTTTGGATATATTATATATTTAGGGGTCCTAATAAAAAAGGTGCAAATAAACGGTTTTTTCTAAATATCTCTTCACCTATTTGCATTAGGGCAAAAATAGTTATTTTTCAATTTTTTGAGAATAAAATTTCTTACAACTTTCATCTAATACATTTTTTTCTATATCCAATAGATAGCAAGCCACAGAGCTTCAAACAGAGCTAATTTTTGAAAATTGCTCTAATGCTTCATTTACATCATTTTTTTAATTATTTTTTTTTTCAAATTACATATTATTATTCATTAATTATTAGTATTTAACTACTATACATACATATTAGTTATTGCTTATTGTTTTATTTTCATTCTAAAAACGTTTTATAGTCCAGGAAATTTATGATTTTACTTCAAAGTAATTACAAGAAAAGCTTTTAAACGGAATCCTATCCAGAAAATGCACTGAATAACATATATAAAAATTCCGGAAATCGGAGCACGGGAACCTCCTGCCAATTGGGAAAAATGGCGGCATATTTATGATTTTGGCCATTTGCTCAAAACAATTATGAAAGATATTAAAATTACTTAAAAAAAAAAAACAAATAATATTACATATTTAATACATAGTCTAATAGATTTCATTATTTATAACAGTTTACAGTCGTCGTGTCATCGAAAAAAGTAAATTATTGATACCTTTTTTATAATAATTGTCAATGTTTTCCTGCAATTTTTTATTTTTTCATCCACCACTCTGATCTTGTTAAAGATACGATAACACTGTTTAACATAAAGTATTACACAATTTTTCCGATGAGCAATTTGCTAGTTACTACCAAATTAAACTCACATGAAATTCCTCTAAAATTTTAAACATCTGAAAATCGGCTCATTTCTCAATTTTTCATCAACCACTTTGACACATATTAAATACTTAATATTGTTTATCTTTAATCGTGTCGAAATTTTGAATGAGAAAATGAGAAATGAACCGATTTTCAGATGTTTAATATTTTAGAGGAATTTCTGTTTGAAGCTCTGTAGCTTGCTATCTATTGATTATAGAAAAAAATGTATTAGATAAAAGTTGCAGGAAATTTTAATATAAACAAATTGAAAAATTACTATTTTTGCCCTAATGCAAATAGGTGAAGAGATATTTTGAAAAAACCGTTTATTTGCACTTTTTCCCAAGTTGGCGGTCCTTCCCGAAGGCCCCCTAGGGGGAAAACTTGCATTTTTTATTAGGACCCCTAAATATATAATATATAAAAAAATCAAAAATACCCGACCTTTTGCAGGGTAAATCTACCTAATGACTGGACTACTATATCAACATACTTGATTGGTTGAAATTTTTAACCCGTTGTTAAAAATTAACCACTGAGTTACAGAATAGGCCTGTAAGGCAAAATATCAAATGTTTATAACATAGTTTGTAAATAACAGATGTCAGTGTCAAAAATCAAAAGTTTTAGTGATATTCTGATAGCTTTTTCTGGGAAGTATATTTAATCATTCTTATTGTTTTATTAATTAAATATTTAAAATTATAGGTAAAATCCATATATCCATCAGAAATACCGCCAATCTTGTTAATGAATTAGAAGAATCTCTGACATATAGAAACTTCCTCATACAATGAAAAATAGATATAATTAAAATTATATGTGTGCAGAAGACATGTTAAATACAATAAAAACAATATTTGGGTAAAGTTCTGTATTTTTTTTTTTTGTTATAAAACGACGGTTCGATAGCGAAGTGCAATACAATACTTCTGCTGCTGTTGTTGCTGCTGCTGCTGTTGGAGCCTCACTGTGATAACTGTTACTAGGCCATTACTGAGGCCCTTACGAAAGCCTGTACTGAGACTATTACGAGGCCATTACTGATGCTGCTACGAAGGCCTTTACTGTGGCCATTAGGAGGCCATACTGAAGCTATTACCGTGGCCTTTATAGAGGCCATACCTGTGGCCATACTTGTGGCTGTTCCTGTTGCTGTTGGCTGCTGCTGCTGAAGACAGCGACATCGCTCGTGTCGGTATACGGCCTGACCATGGACACGGTCCTGGGTTACTGGAGGTCGGGCCGGCGGAAGATCACGCAGTCGACTGTCGCTACTGGAGCCAATACTGGGGCCTGTTACTGAGGCCGCTGCCTGTGCTGTTCCTGGGTTTTCTGTTGGCTGCTGCTGCTGAAGACAGTGACATCGCTCGTGTCGGTATACGGCCTGACCATGGAAATGATCCTGGATTACTGGAGGATTACGGGGGGAGATCACGCAGTCGATTGTCGCTACTGGAGTCAACACTGGGGCCTGTTACTGAGGCCGCTGCCTGTGCTGTTCGTGAGTCTGCTGCTTGTGGAGCTGTTCTTTCTCTTGGCTGTCTCTGCTGTTTCAGATCTTGTCGGCGCGGTGTACATGTCAGATTCCTGTTCTGCATTTTCGAGTGCCTGGACGGCACTATGATATCCCTGCTTTGCATTTTCGTGTCCCTGGACGGTACTATGAGGTCCCTGCTCTGCATTTTGATGTCCCTGCTCTGCACTTTCGAGTCCCTGCTCCGCATTTTGATGTCCCTGCTCGGGCGCCATTTGTGACGACGTCCCTGCTCTGGCACCATTTTGTAACGTCATTGTTCGATCGCCAAATTGTGACGACATTATTCGGTCGCCAAATTGTGATGTCAATCTCATCCTCTATCACTGCTGTCTGGGTTGTTTCATGCTCGGGCGCAATCTTGTATCTCCGTGTAACTGAGAGAAGGATGAGGAAAGTTCGCGGATAGCTAGTCGTGTAGGCCAGGATTCTTAGGTTGTTATTGTGCAGTGAAAAATGCAGTACACTAAGACTATGTTTATTTACACACTTTGTACACTTTAATAAATGAATGCGAAACTTTATTATCAAGTAAAACTGGATATATCAACTTTGTGAACTTAGTACGCGAAATATTATTTATATTCTTGACAAACTTGAAATAATATTTACTCAGAACTTGTACGTGAAATCTTTACTCCGTGAAACTTGGTACGTGAAATACTAACTCTGAGAAACTTAGTACGTGAAATATTCTTACTCTGAAGACAAACGTGAAGTAATATTCACTCTGTAAAACGTAGACTTGTCGAACAACGACACTTGGTGACTGAATTCTACAGAACAGCTGTAGAAGATCTGGACTCTGCCTTCTGGGGCTGGTACTGGAACTTAATTCTATAGAACGGCTATAGAACTCTTGGTTCTGACTAGAACGGCTAGCCAGAAGACAGAATCAATTCTAGGGCTGCTGCTGCTTCTTTTATAGCCGGATTTTGGTAATTCTCGTTTAAACGCGCGCGGTTTATGTGGAAGGGTTTTATTCGTATTTGATTGGCCGAGTGGGAGAACAGACTCGGCTTACTATTGGTCGAGAGGCTGGGCTCTTAAAATATTTCTAGAAAATTCTATACGCAAGTGAAAATGCGAAAATCCAGTTTTTCTTGCTTGAAACTAACAGGTAAAATATATAAATAATTATTACAATAAAATAGAAATTAACAAATATCTCAAGTTCTAGTTTATTCCGCCTGGGTTTGGCGCTGCGGTCTTGACAGGTGTGGAAAGCGTGCTCTAGTTGTGAAATCTAGGTGAACGGTTGCTTTTGAAGTTGCCGTGTGATGCGCAGAGTGAAATGCCGGCCACGAAAACCCCGGAATTATAATGGTAGGCTGCAAACTAGAGGATTTTCCGTTGGCCGTTACCGCGTGCTCACCATGTGCTACAGGTAAGGTTAAAAGCATGATAAGAACAATTTTAAACTATCGAATTCCGTTTTCGTGTCACAGCTGTCTCTGGTAAACCAATTAAACGCTGCGATAAGGCCCCGAAGTGGACGGTGAAGTTTCATGGAAAATACCGCGTGCTAGCCATGTGCTGAATGTGAGGTTATGGACATTTTACGGCCAGTTTGGACTGCAGAATCCTGTTCTTGTGCTACAGCAGCTTCTGGAGAACGATTACATGCTACTCTGCAGCTCCACAGTGGCCGGTGATGTTCTCTGGACGATGGCATGCTGGAATTTCATGAGGAAACACTGTGACTTCGTCACAATTACATTAGTTTTTGTAAAACATTGCTATAAACTGAATAACATTAGTTGAACCGATTTTATTTACCTTATCACTTCATTTCATACCACAGATGTTCAAGATGTTCAAAGGAAGTAAATAAACAGAGGGCAAAATAAATATTATAATGAATTGTGATTTCTCAATTTCAGCATTTTGTTATTTTTCTGTTATAGCCGAGACAGACGACAAAAATTAATGATCATTAAAGGTTAGATATAGTATGCGTACCCTAAGGTGATACTGTTGATAGATGTCAAAATTGCGTCTATTAACAAACCTGAAAATATTGAATATAGTAAGCACATACTACTTATTGTATTATACTCGTACAGTACAAAACAATAAGTAGCACGTGCTTACTACATTCAATATTTCCAGGCTTGTTAAAAGACGCAATTTTGACATCTGTCAACAGTATCACCTTCGGGTACGCATACTATAACTAACCCTTAATGATCATTATTTTTTGTCGTCTGTCTCGGCTATTAGAGTGACCATTCAAGTGTTTCTTGATCTATCAATACATCAATGTATTGGTTGTAAAATACATTCTTTTCAATAAAAATTTAGTATATAATCCAATCTAAAGTTAATATGAAGGATTGATATTATCTGACAAGCGACGAATAATGTTGGAAGTTATTTTTTATTTACAGATATTTCCACATTATAACGTTAACTTTAAATTATATTTCTAGCTAAACATTTAACAGTTTAATAATAACACAAATTTGTTAGTAAATTTCTATTATTTATCAAGATTGGATAATTCGCCGATTATTCTTAAAAATTGCCAAATTTTATTTATGGTGTCTTATTTCTAAGCTGTGACAAACAAATAACGCCAATTGTTTTCAAACTTTATTTGTTTTTCTTGTATTCTTAGTTTGACATTAAAATACAGAAATATTTCCGAAAGTATATCTTCCTATATAGCACAAGAACCCCAAAATATCTATATTATTACAAAAAAAATCTGATGTGGCCAGCACATGACCTCCCGCCAATTCCATGTTTAAAATAGCAGTGAGCTTTAAGTAAAGTATCACTTCCGGTTGATCGTTTATAAATAAAATTTAATTTGTTGTTCAATAAATAGAAAAGTCTGTAATACGAAATTTTGGATTGTTTTATTGTTTCTCCTCAAAAATCTGTTAGAGCTCCAAATTAAGTACTACATCCGATTTATCATATATGGTTAAAACTTAATATGTTGTTTCAAATTATATATGAGTTTTAAATACCAAATTTGAGAAGTTTTGTATGATATTTTAAAAGACTTTAAGGAAAAATCGTCACACACATATTCTTATAAAAATCAGCATGAACTTCTGGGTGCTCTAAAACGCAATCTTTGTAAATTCTTCGCCGTACATGATCCATTTTGTAAATGTGTAATTGTAAATTAATATTAATTCATAGTGCTGCAAAATAGAGCAAATTTAAATCAGATCATCCTGTACATCTAACATTTATGTATGATGGAAAATATATTATTTTTACAAACCTTAAATTCTTTAGAATTAATTATTTTACTATTATATTCTCCTTAACACGGTTTCATTATTAATTTTACTGTAATTGCTTCCAGTCAGTGGCATTTAAATATGTCAAAATTGTTATTAAAATTATGTTTTTGTTTGACGCATAGGCAAGACGATATATGAAAATAAATTATATTATATATTCATATTTAAAGTTATTTAGAGTTATTTACTAAATGTTATTATCGTAGAATTTAAGATTGTATCATTCTATTCGATTACAATTAGTAAAAGTTGTTAAAAAATTAAATTCAATTAATTTTTTACAAAAAAAAAAAAACTGTTAAAAGCTTGTATAAATGGTACTTCCGGTTATCCGATATATACTAAAAACTAATGAGCTCTTCCCACATTAATATAGAATGGGTATACAAAATTTCAAATTTTTCTGATTGATAGTATTTGAGTAATCGTGTCCACAAGATCCACACACACACACACACACACACAGACACAAACATACATACATACCTACAGACATCATTGTAAAAATGTTAAAATCGGATTCTGGGGACATCAAAACGTGGTTATTCACTAAAATCTCTATATGTGTAAAGTAAGTAAAAGTGAAATATTTCGTTGGAGTAACTGCATTTTTAATCTTTTAACAGTAATTTTTTACTATCACGTTTGGTATTAATTACTATTATTAAAAGAGTAAAATTTTAGAAGGAGTAATATTTACAACTTTAGTAGTAAATCGAAATAATACTCTTTATATTATTTCTTTTTACTCATTTATTTTTACAAATTTACACCCAAAATAAATAAAATATTTTAAATTGCTCTAATTTGAATACATTTTACACTCTTGTTAAGTAAAATGCTTTTTTAACAAATTATTTGAGTAAAACATACTCTTTTCAATGTAGGATTTATTATCAAAAGGGTATTTTTGCTCCATAAAATTGTATTATTTGCTCTTCAAAAGGGTAAACGTAAGTGAACGCGTTTGGACAAGATCAGACAACGCAATAGATATAGCGTAAAGTGTAGTGCAGTATTTCGTACTTGAAGTCCACGAAACTTATATAAAGGTAAAAATGGCATTATTACCGTGTATTTATAATAATAAAAAGTATTATGTACCTGTGATACAATTAGGAGACACGGTTACATATCAAGACTTCGTTCAATCAGGTATAAAATTTAGTAATAATTAAAAATTTTATTTGCGGTTCTAATAACTACATACTTATATATATTTTTTAGTTATATCTCACCTAAATTTACACAATTTTATTGGATTCGCCGATATACAAGGCAACATATTTGAAGAAAAAAAATTCTTAATGTATTTTTGAATCAATGTAAAAGTGACATAAATTTTGCTGTTAAAATTATAACTCAAGAAATATCATTCACAGAGCTTGGTAAAATTTAAAATGTTTTAGATTACAGATTACAATAATTTATTACATTTTAGAACCTACAGTTCACGAGACATCTCTGACTAGTATCAGTACAGATACAGTGTCTTTGACTTCGGTAAATTTTTACATATATTTATTTAAAATTATTTACTTCATATTATGATTTAGTCTTTAGAGAATTCAATAGACAACGAACTTGACGAATTTTTGCAAGACTTTGACTCTAAGAAGAAGGAAACAATAGCAAAAATAACGAAAGAATTATTGTTGGATTATTTGAAAAGTAACATTCCACAGCTCATGAAAAAATATCTTATAGATAATAAATTGTCAGATACCGAACGAAGAGCTGTTATAAGGGAAATAATAAAGTGTATGGTAACTACATATGGACCTTATCCTGACAGAAAACAGATTGCAGAATTTGCGCAAATAAGTTTAGAGATTTTTCACATATATAAAGACACCAGTGGAGGAGTTGAATATGTAAGAAAATTATATTTTTTTAATAATTACTAGCTGTACCCGTTGCAAAAATTTGCAACAAAAATATGGGGTAAAGAGTAAAGTTATTAAATTATAAATTATCTGTACTTATATTCAATGTTTTTTAACCACCGGTGCTTTGTTGGGCACATAGGAATGGGACCAGTGCCGGATTAACCATGACGCGCATGAGGCGCGCGCCTCAGGGCCCGGGCCTGCTAGGGGCCCGGCTACGGCACCATTTTGTCGAGTTTTTATTTTTTTAGAGTTTTATTTATTTATTTTATGAGTATATTTCAGCTGTAATTATTTTTCTGGTTCATTTATAATATAAATTATATTTTGGGGTCATATTTTATTCTAGGGGCCCTAAAATTGTGAGCGCCTCAGGCCCGAAATTTGTGAGCGCCTCAGGCCCGAAAATTATGAGCGCCTCAGGCCCGAAAATACCTTAATCCGGCCCTGAATGGGACGATTATTTGACACAACACTGGTAATAATAAGTAAATTATTTAGGGACGGTTTGCTAATGCAAAGTTAAAAGTGAAGTAATGCTAACTGTTAGTTATGTAAATTAAATGATTTATTGACTGTTTATAAATAAATAGTTAAAGTCTATGTATCAGTTTATAAACTTATAGTTAACTGAAAATTGGGAACTGAAAACTGAAACTGTTTTGACAGATAAATAATACAGGTCTTCTATACAGGCACGGGATGGATTTTATTGCTTATTATTTGATGAGGAACTTTGGATAATATTGTACAAATTTTACAACAAACTGTAGCATTGTTATATTTTCCACCAGATAAACATACCTAATAAAAATATGCTATTTATATAGAAAAATAATGATAATAAATATTTTATAGGAACAACAGTAGGTATTCATTTAATTGCCAGTATATGATTTGAAGATTTGATGCTAGTGGTAAATTCGACATTTCTATGTTTCTATATTCAAATTAACATCTTTATTCGGTTTAAAACAATATGCATTATCATTTCTTATATACACCTTCTACAGTATGACTGCACATTAACGAAACTTGATTTGACACAAAGGAAACCTGAATTCACAGTAACGAAAACTAATTTATCACTCCTAAATACCGATTTTGCAATAATGAAAACAGAATTCATAATTTTAAAAACCAGTTTCAACTAAATAAAAACAGATTGTACCTAGGGATCTTAAATGGGCACCGCCAAGAAACGCCAAGAAGGGGCGGTAGCCACCTTTGGAGAGACAAAATAATAAAACAAATGTATTGTCTCTAAAATATATTAAAATATTTTTCTGAAGTTATGAAATGTTAAATAAATAACGAATAGTATTCTTAAGAAACTTAACTAAAGATTAAATTTGATTACAACAATGAAAGAATTTAATTATAACAATGAGAGAGCTTGATTAAAACAATTATAAAAGTTGATTACAACAATGTTAGCTACGCTAGAAGCGAGAGTAAATAACACGAGGGATTGTTGGTGTGGATTCAGTTTTCTTTTACGTGAAATCAGTTTTCGTTAATGTGAAATTATATTTCATTACTGGGAATTCACTTTTCACTTATGTGAAATCAGTTTTCGTTAATGCGAATTCATATTTTGTTAATGTGAAATCATGTTTCAAAAGTGTGAAAACATTGTAAAAGGTAGCATTAAAGGGTAGCGTTTAAGAGCGGGATAAAAATCCAACTGGTTGATTATAATATACTCTTTTGTATTTAATGATTTCTTTATTTAAAAACATGTAAATGTACACCTGTCTCTTGTCTATTTCTAAGTAGGTAATAATACTGATTTTTAGATAAGGGATATATAATTCAATAAATTTTTACACTTTAGGTTAAAAAAATTATTAAATTATAATACGAAATACGTATTAATTTTGCTCAATATTATTAAAATACTTACCATATTTGAATGAATGAAATAACTATTATATTTATTAATTTTTGAGGGCCAAAATACCTTTTTATATTTTCATTGTAAGTTGACGTGTTGACATATTTATGTCATTTAAGGTTAACTTTTGACTGTTGTATGTTAAAAGCTTTGCATGTTTCAAGATATTTACCTGTTAAATTATTTAATATTTCACTGATAAACCAGCCCTAAATAATACAAAATATTATTCTTGTAGCAAGGTCACAAATTGTATGTATTTTACATTAATCATTCTCTTCATCTTCATGTTGTTCAGTGCCGCCATCTATCGCTTGACAGCGGTACTTAATAAAAAATATTTAAGGCCTTATAAAAATAGACGGAGTTGAAAATCTTAACATTTTAGATTTTTGTGCACATCTACATGATAATAGCTTTCATTTAAAAAAATAATCATCAAAATCGGTTCGGTAGAAGTCTATAACTAAGGCCCCAAAGAAAAACCTTATTTTTTTATATATATAGACTAGCTGTACCCGTTGCAAATATTTGCAACAAACAATATGAGGTAACATTATTAAATTATAAATTTTCTGTACTTGTATTTAATGTTTGGTACTTTTCCACACTTTTTTAACTACCGCTGCTTTGTTGAGCACATAGAAATAGGGAGATTATTTGACACAACACTGGTAATAATAAGTAAATTATTTAGGGTCGGTGTGTTAATGCAAAGTTAAAAGTAATGGTAACTGTTAGTTAGGTAAATTAAATGTTTGATTGACTGTTTATAAATAAAAACTGTAAATTGGGAACTGAAACTGTTTTGATACAGGTCTTGTAACACAAGACCAGGATGGATTTTATAGCTACACGTAATTATTTGATGAGGAACTTTGGATATTATCGTACAAATTGTACTACAAACTGCAGCAATGTTAAATTTTGTAACAGATAAACATACCTATTAAAAATATGTAATTTATACAGAAAAATAATAATAAAAATTCTATAGAAACTACAGTAAGTATTCATTTAATTGACCAGTTTATGATTTTTTTTTTACTGTTATAAATTTAAATGAAGAAAAAGGTAAAACATCTAATAGAGATTATCCGCATATTCAATGTCTTTCAATGTTATATTTTATTATTATAAATTATAATTATGAATCAATTTTGTAATTATTCTTACTTCATTTAATTCCATTGTATAATGTATAAAATTTATTGTCACCAACAAATATTGTTATTGTCGTAATCAATGTGTTTCATTTATGATTTCAAGTTCAATTATTGTAGTAATAATTTATTGTACACAAAAAAATTATGCATTACTGTAATCTATGAGGAATCAACGTATATCTATTTTTCAAATTACCATCTTTATTCGGTTTAAAACAATATGCATAATCAGTGCATATCTATACCTTCTACAGTATAATTACACATTAACGAAACTTGATGCCACACAAAGGAAACCTGAATTCACAGTAACGAAAACTAATTTATCACTCCTGAATACCGATTTTGTAATAATGAAAACAGAATTCACAATTTTAAAAACCATTTTCAGCTAAATGAAAACAGATTTTACATAGTAATCTTAAATAGGCGCCGCCAAGAAAAGGCAAGAAGGGGCAATAGTCACCTTTGGAGAGGTAAAAAAATAAGGCAAATGTATTGCCCCTAAAATATATTAAAATATTTTTCTGAACTTATAAAATATTAAATAAATAGGGAATAGTATTTTTAAGAAACAACTAAAGATTAAATTTGATTACAACAACAAAAAAGCTTGATTAAAACAATGATGTAACTTGATTACAACAATGATAAAATTTGATTACAACAATGTTCGCTACGCTAGAAGTGAGAATAAGTAACCCGAGGGTTTGAAATCTGTTTTCGTTTAGTTGAAATTAGTTTTCATGGGTGTGAATTCAGTTTTCTTTTACGTGAAATCAGGTTTCGTTAATGTGAAACCATATTGTAAAATGTAAAATTAAGGGGTGTTAAAGAGCGGGAAAATAGAGACATCCAACTCAGTTGTATTTAATACTTTCGTTGGTATAGTTTTCATTGGTGTGAATTCAGTTTTCTTTTACATGAAATCAGTTTTCTTTTACATGAAATCAGTTTTCCCTAATGTGAAATCGTATTTCTTTACTGAGAATTCACTTCTAATTTGTGTGAAATCAGTTTTCGTTAATGTGAATTCATATTTGGTTAATGTAAAATCATGTTTCAAAAGTTAGAAAACATATTGCAAAAGGTAGCATTAAGCGATAGCGTTTAAGAATGGGAAAATAGGGGCATCCAAGTGGTTGATTATAATATACTCTTTTGTATTTAATGATTTAGTTATTTAAAAATCTGTAAATGTACATCTGTCTCTTGTTCATTTTTAAATAGGTAATAATGCTGTATTTTAGATACGGGATATATAATTCAATAAATTTTTAAACTTTAGGTTAAAAAAATTATTATAATATAATACAAAATATATATCTTTATTAATTTTACTCAATATTATTAAATTACTTACCATATTATAATTAATGAATTAACTATTGTATTATATATATATTAATTTTTGAGGGCAAAAATTCCTTATTATGGTTTCACTATAAGTTGACATATATCTGTTAAGGTTAACTTTTGACTTTTGTATGATAAAAGCTTTGCACGTTATTTACCTGTTACATTATTTAACCTTGCATTGATAAACCAGCCGTAAATAACACAAAATATTATTCTTGTAGCAATTTTCACAAATTGTATGTATTTTTCATCATTCTCATCTTTATGTTCAGTGCTGCCATCTATCGCTTGACAGTGGTACTTAATAAAAAATCTTTAAGGCCTTATAAAAATAGACGGAATTGAAACTGTAACATTTTAGATTTTTGTGCACATCTACATGCTAATAGCTTTCATTTAAAAAAAGAATCATTAAAATCGGTTCGGTAGAAGTCCATAACTAAGGCCCCAAAGAAAAACCTTTTTTTTTATATATATAGACTAGCTGTACCCGTTGCAAATATTTGCAACAAAAATACGGGGTAACGATATTCATTCATTTCATTTTATAATGTAAATAATTTATAGTCACCAACAAATATTGTTATTGTTGTAATCAATGTGTTTCATTTATGATTTCAAGTTCAATTATTGTAGAATAATGACTGTTTTATTGTCCACAAAAAATTTATGCATTATTGTAATCTATGAGGAATTAACGTGCTTCTATTATGCAAATTAACGTCTTTATTCGATTTAAAACAATATGCATAATCATTGCATGTCTATACCTTTTACAGTATGATTTCACACTTTTGAAATTCTATTTCACGTTAACAAAATATGATTTCACATTAACGAACCTTGATTTCACACAAAGGAAACTTGAATTCACAGTAACGAAAACTAATTTATCACTCCTGAATACCGATTTTGTAACAATGAAAACAGAATTCACAATTTTAAACACCAGTTTCAACTAAATGAAAACAGATTTTATATAGAAACTTTAAATGGGCACCTCCAAGGAAGGGCAGGAGGGACAGTAGCCACCTCTTGGAGAGGCAAAAAAATAAGCATTTTTATTGTCTCTAAAATATATTAAAATGTCTTTTTGGCCTTATAAAATATTAAATAAATAACGAATAGCATTTTTTAGAAACTTAACAACAATAATGAAACTTGATTACAACAATGATAAAAGTTTATTACAACAAAGTTAGCTACGTTAGAAGCGAGAATATGTAACCCGACGGTTTAAAATCTGTTTTCTTTAGTTAAAATTAGTTTCCATTGGTGTGAATTCAGTTTTTTTTCCTTAAGAGGTAGCGTTTAAGAGCGGGAAAATAGGGTTATCCAACTGGTTGATTATAATATAATACTCTTTTGTATTTAATGATTTCGTTATTTAAAAACCTGTAAATGTACACCTATCTCTTGTGCATTTTTAAATAGGTAATAATGCAGTATTTTAGATAAAGGATATATAATTCAATAAATTTTTAAAATTTAGGTTAAAAAAAAATTATTACAAAATATGTATCTCTATTAATTTTGCTCAATATTATTAAATTACTTACCATATTTAAATTAATGAATTAACTATTATATTTATTAATTTTTGAGGGAAAAAATTCCTTCTGTTTTCATTGTAAGTTGACATGTTGACATATTTATCTGTCATTTAAGATCAACTTTTGACTTTTGTATTATAAAATCTTTGCATGATTTAAGATATTTACCTGTTAAATTATTTAACTTTGCATTGATAAACCAGCCCTAAATAATGCAAAATATTATTTTGTAGCAGTTTTCATAAATTGTATGTATTCTAAATCATTCTCTTCTTCTTCATGTTGCTCAGTGCTGCCATCTATCGGTTGACAGCGGTACTTAATAAAAAATCTTTAAGGCCTTATAAAAAATAGACGGAATCAAAACTGTAACATTTTAGATTTTTGTGCACATCTACATGATAATAGCTTTCATTTAAAAAAAGAATCATTAAAATCGGTTCGGTAGAAGTCCATAACTAAGGCCCCAAAGAAAAACCTTATTTTTTTATATATATAGACTAGCTGTACCCGTTGCAAATATTTGCAACAAAAATACGGGGTAACGATGTTCATTCATTTCATTTTATAATGTAAATAATTTATAGTCACCAACAAATATTGTTATTGTTGTAATCAATGTGTTTCATTTATGATTTCAAGTTCAATTATTGTAGTAATTTTTTTAAAAGTTTTATTGTCCACAAAAAATGTATGCATTATTGTAATCTATGAGGGATTAACGTGCTTCTATTATGCAAATTAACATCTTTATTCGATTTAAAACAATATGCATAATCATTGCATGTCTATACCTTTTACAGCATGATTTCACACTTTTGAAATTCTATTTCACGTTAACAAAATATGATTTCACATTAACGAACCTTGATTTCACACAAAGGAAACTTGAATTCACAGTAACGAAAACTAATTTATCACTCCTGAACCTGAATACCGATTTTGTAACAATGAAAACAGAAATCACAATTTTAAACACCAGTTTCAACTAAATGAAAACAGATTTTATATAGAAACTTTAAATGGGCACCTCCAAGGAAGGGCAGGAGGGACAGTAGCCACCTCTTGGAGAGGCAAAAAAATAAGCATTTTTATTGTCTCTAAAATATATTAAAATGTCTTTTTGGCCTTATAAAATATTAAATAAATAACGAATAACATTTTTTAGAAACTTAACAACAATAATGAAACTTGATTACAACAATGATAAAAGTTTATTACAACAATGTTAGATACGTTAGAAGCGAGAATATGTAACCCGACGGTTTAAAATCTGTTTTCTTTAGTTAAAATTAGTTTCCATTGGTGTGAATTCAGTTTTTTTTTTCCCTAAGAGGTAGCGTTTAAGAGCGGGAAAATAGGGTTATCTAACTGGTAGATTATAATATAATACTCTTTTGTATTTAATGATTTCGTTATTTTTTAAAAACCTGTAAATGTACACCTATCTCTTGTGCATTTTTAAATAGGTAATAATGCTGTATTTTAGATAAAGGATAGGTATATAATTCAATAAATTTTTAAAATTTAGGTTAAAAAAAATTATTACAAAATATGTATCTCTATTAATTTTGCTCAATATTATTAAATTACTTACCATAATTGAATTAATGAATTAACTTTTATATTTATTAATTTTTGAGGGCAAAAATTGCTTATTGTGGTTTCACTATAAGTTGACATGTTGACATATTTATCTGTCATTTAAGGTTAACTTTTAATTTTTGTATGATAAAAGCTTTGCACATTATTTACCTGTTACATTAGTTAACCTTGCATTGATAAACCAGCTCTAAAATAACACAAAATATTATTTTTGTAGCAATTTTCACAAATTGTATATATTTTACATCATTCTCTTAATCTTCATTTTGTTCAGTGCTGCCATCTATCGCTTGACAGCGGTACTTAATAAAAAATCTTTAAGGCCTTATAAAAAATAGCCGGAATCATAATTGTAACATTTTAGATTTTTGTGCACATCTACATGCTAACAGCTTTCATTTAAAAAAAAGAATCATTAAAATCTGTTTTCGTTAATGTGAAATCATATTTCGTTATTGTGAATTGTGAATTCACTTTTCATTTGTGTGGAACCAGTTTTCTTTAATGTGAATTCATATTTTGTGAATGAGAAATCATTTTTCAAAAGTGTGAAAACATACTGTAAAAGGCAGCATTGAGGGTAGCGTTTAAGAGCGGGAGCGGGAAAATAGGAACATCCAACTTATTCATTCTAACATACTCTTTTGTAAATAATGATTTCGTTTTTTGAAAACCTATAAATTTACACCTGTCTCTTGTCCATTTTAAATAGGTAAAAATGCTGCATTTTAGGTAAGGGATATATAATTCAATAAATTTTTAAACTTTAGGTTAAAAAAATTATTATATTGTAATACAAAATATGTCTCCCTAATAATTTTGCTCAATATTATTAAATTACTTACTAACTTTGAATTAATAAATTAACTATTATATTTATTAATTTTTGGGGCAAAAATTCCTTCTTATATTTTCACTTGCAATTTGACATGTTAACATATTTATCTGTCATTTAAGGTCAACTTTTGACTGTTGAATGATAAAAGCTTTGCATGTTTCATGATATTTACCTGTTAAATTATTTAACTTTGCATTAATAAACCAGCCCTAAATAACACAAAATATTATTCTTGTAGCAATTTTCACAAATTGTATGTATTTTACATCATTCTCTTCATCTGCATGTTATTCAGTGCTGCCATCTATCGCTTGACATCGGTACTTAATAAAAAATCTTTAAGGCCTTATAAAAATAGACGGAATTGAAAATCTTAACATTTTAGATTTTTGTGCACATCTGCATGCTAATAGCTTTCATTTAAAAAAAGAATCATCAAAATCGGTTCGGTAGAAGTCCATAACTAAGGCCCCAAAGAAAAACCTTATTTTTTTATATATATATAGCTGTACCCGTTGCAAATATTTGCAACAAAATTATGGGGTAAAGTTATTAAATTATATATTTTCTGTATTTATATTCAATGTTTGGTACTCTTCAACACTTTTTTAACCACCGGTGCTTTGTTGGGCACATAGGAATAGGGAGATTATTTGATACAACACTGGTAATAAAAAGTAAGTTATTTAGGGTCGGTTTGTTAATGCAAGGTTACAGTCTATCTACCAGTTTATAAACTTATAGTTAACTCTAAATTGCGAACTGAAACTGTTTTAACAGATAAAAATACAGCTCTTGTACCACAGGCACAGAATGGATTTTATTGCTCGGTAATTATTTGATGAGGAACTTTGGATATTATTGTACAAATTTTACAACAAACTCCAGTAATATTAAATTTTCTAACATCTAAACATACCTATTAAAAATATGCAATTGATATAGAAAATAATAATAATAATTATAATAATAATTCTATAGGAACCACAGTAGGTGTTCATTTAATGAACTCGTTTATGATTTGAATATTTGATGCTAATGGTAAATTCGGCATTTCATTTTAATTTTTTTTAAAGAAGAGAAAGGTAAAACATCTAATAGAGATTATCCGCATATTCAACGTCTTCAATGTTATATTTTATTATTATAAATTATAATTATGAATCAATGTTGCAAATGCAATCATTCTGACTTCATTTCATTCCATTTTACAATGTATTTAATTTATTCTCACCAACAAATATTGTTATTGTCGTAATCAATGTGTTTCATTTATGATTTGAAGTTCAATTATTGTAGTAATAATGAATATTTTATTGTACAGAAAATTTTTATACATTATTGTAATCTATGAGGGATTAACGTGTTTCTATTTTGCAAATTAATATCTTCATTCGGTTTAAAACAATAT